>PVJA010006054.1:63070-75725 GCA_004027025.1 Myocastor coypus
AGAGAGAGAGAGAGAGAGAGAGAGAGAGAGAGAGAGAATATGTCTTTAGATAAGACCTCTTTATTGAATAAGGTCAAGATAATTAAAAACATACCCAAAGTTGGTGCCTGTAGCCAGGAGGACTCAGCTTGAAAAATGCACCATAGAAAGACACAATATTTTTGTGGAAAGAATACTTCCTCAGAAAGTTCAGTTCAGTCCTGAGATCCTCTTCCTCATCCTATGGAATAACAGCAGACAACAAACTAAACCATGCAATTCAGTGCCTCTCCATCTCCATGCTGTAGAAAATTCATAGAGTAAAATACTTGAAACTTTTATGCACTTCGGTAAATTATAATGGAAGATCTTTAATGTTTAGCAAATGACAAACTTAGGTTACCTTAGTGTTTTGGGGAGAGGGGCAGGAATAGTAAATTGAAGCTCTCTTAATTCAGCAGTTCTTAAAATGTGTTTCCTAGATCAGCACACCTAACTATTGTATCAAATTTCCATTGAAAGGATGAAGAGAATTTTTGCTTCCTCTAGAAGGCCAAAATATTTTTTGTTTTGTTTAGATATTATACATATATTCTCCAATTCACATGCATAAAATGTATAATTTAAAGCTTTTAAAAACAGACACAGTCCTATACATTCATAGCAGTCAAATTTAGATTTCTATCACTCCAAAATGAAACACTTTCCTTGTATGCATCATGCACCCTGCGATTCTACACACACATATCACAGATCATTACTTCTTTAAATTTATGTATTCTGGTTATTTTCTTTTTTTATTATTTAAATTTAACAATGGTTAAATTACATATTTTCATCATCAGATCAGTTTAGATTAATAGATATAGGTATATAAGATCGATCAAACAATTAAACATTAACACTTTCAATATATTCTGGTTAGCCGGGCGTGGTGGCGCACGCCTGTAATCCCAGCACTTGGGAGGCCGAGGCAGGAGGATCGGTGTGAGTTCGAGACCAGCCTGGGCTAAAAAAGTGAGCTCAAGGCCAGCCTCAACTGCATAGCGAGACCCTTTCTCAAAAAAAAAAAAAAATATATATATATATATATTCTGGTTATTTTCTATGTGGCCCCATACAATACATGGCCTTTGTTACTAGATGTGTTTAAAGTTTGTGTTGCATCATAGATAATATTTCATTCTTTAATATACTATCCATCAACTGATGAATATTTGGATTATTTTCATCTTTTGGATGTTGTGAACTATACTTCCATGATCACTAATGTCATCTTTTATATGAACATATGTTCCAGGGCTGGCCAAATAGCTCAGCAGACTAAAGAACCTTCATGCAAGCACAGAGACCAACGTTTTGATCCCTGATCCCCAGGCCTCTCATGCTGGCCCTGCCCCCAGGACACACTGAGAGGGCAACTGAGATTGGGCATGGGGCACGCGCCTGTAATCCCAGCTCTTGGGAGACTATAAACAGGCAGATCACTCAGTCCGATCTAGTAGTGAGACCCTGAACATCTTGCAGACATTTCCCTAAATAAAAAATAGCCAAAAACATGTATCTCAATGTCTTATATGTACATCTAATAAGAAAAATTGCTCATTTGAATAGTAACTATGTTCTTAATATTATGAAACTCGAAACTGTTTTCCACCCTGCCCTACAAATTTACATCCCCTGTGATGATGTGTGAAGTGGATTCCATTTTCTCCATACATACACCAACGCTTTTACAAGGTCTCTTACTATAGCTATACAAGTTCACTTCATATAAACTTAAGAATAGTGTTGTCCTCTACAGTCTGAAATGAAATACATTTATAGAGTATAAACAAAAGTTTGGATTAAATATGCAAAAAAATCCTGCTATGAAACACAGTTAAAAACAATAATTTTCTATGCAGTAAACGGAGAAAAGACCATTTGACCAAAAATTGATTAAAGATTTAATTTCCAATTATCACTAGATCTCACCAGAATTTTGCCCAACTACACTGATCTAACAACTTGAGGAAATAAGTCTCTTAGCTGAATATAACTACTCAATACCTCAGTTTACCCCTTTATCAAAAACTTTCTTTCTTAGCTTAACCTCAAAGAATCAGCAGCAAACAGTGGACAAGTATCTTACACTTGGCTACACTGTGGCATGATTTAAAAAATCCTCATGAAGACCTAAAGCTATGCCCTAGGCTCTGTGGTATCTCCAGGTTGATTTGTTTTCTGCTCGTGAAGTATATTTTCTGCTAAATACAAACTATTTATACTATGTTTTATTTTAAAAACTATGAAATCTCAAAAAATACCTGGTAGCTACAGAACACTCTTGCATTTTCTCTCCCTTTTACTGTGGATTTACCCACAGGTAGTCAAATACTATACATGTGCATAAAAATTTGGGCTTTGAGAGGTGATAAGAGACTGATTTGTTCAAATGGAAGCTCCAAGTAAAAGATTCTTTTCTAATTATTGTGTAATAACAGCATAGTTGAATAAAATAAATTATACTATGAGAACTTGTTGCAATGGTAATCCATGCTCCCACTTCATCCAAGCCTCTCAAGGAAGCTCAGTTAGTAAGCTCCCTTAAATGGTTTTCGGTAGAAAGGAAAAACTAAAAATAAATCTTGGAGCTCTGTTTGTGTCCTGTAAGACACTTACTCTTCATTCTACCCTTGTGATATAACCTTTCTTTGAGATAATTATATCTGGCACAATGTAGAAAAAAAACCACAAGAACAAATAATTTTTTATGTACTCTGCCTATATTAAGATATTCATGGTAAACCGTGTGTGGTGGCACAATGCTTGTAATCCCAGCAGTCCGCAGGCTGAGGCAGGAGGATCGGTGTGAGTTCGTGCCAGCCTGGGCTACAAAAGTGAGCTCAAGGCCAGCCTGAACTGCATAGTGAGACCCTGTCTCAAAAAGACAAAGAAAAGATATTCATGGTATACTGAGAAGAATATGAACTTATAATAATGTGATAAGCCGGGCGTGGTGGCTCATGCCTGTAATCCCAGCACTAGGGAGGCTGAGGCAGGAGGATCGGTGTGAGTTCGAGACCAGCCTGGTCTACAAAAGTGAGCTCAAGGCCAGCCTGAACTGCATAGAGAGACCCTGTCTCAAAAAGACAAAAGAAATAATAATGTGATAAATGGGAATACCAACATAAAGCTAAGAATATGAAAAAACAGTAGAAGAAAACAAGGGAAAAACTGAGTCATTTAACCTCAACCTGTTGGTTGATGCCAACATTTTTTTTCTGCTTTACAAACCTCACGGTGCCAAGCAAGAACAGGAGGGAACAGCTGGATTCTAGGCACATATGACATTTCATTTGTGGTATCACTGTGCTTCTCAGGAACCTACGTCTTAGGCTAAAAGATTACTTTTTCAAGTGACTTTCAACTGTTGAGTATGAAGTAGGGATTTGAACTCAGATTTCTGAACTTACACATTATTGCTAATTCCATAAAGCCCTGGTATCTAAGAGATATGAGCAAACTTCAGACTTTATTATAAAAGATTTGAGATGATTTAGATATACTAAATAGCTAGTTAGCTAGCACAGATTTTTCTTATTAAACACACCGGCAGAGAATTCGAACTCTCCAACTAGAAAAATCTTCTAAAAGTAGGTTTCTCACATAAATGTAAATTCCCCCAAAACAAATAAATGAAGATCAGATACGTTTGGAAGGCATTAGTGTATGCCACTCTCAATTAACAGGAAGTTGAGATGGTGAAAAACACATAAGTATATTACATGCATCAAGCCAAGTGAGTAAACTGAAACCCACACATCTCTCAGTAACAAAATGCTAGAGTTTCTTGGCCAAATAATCCTAGGCTAGCCTGGAAACCATGGTTTTTGTCAACAATAAGCAGCTCTAGGATACCAGAACTTTCTTTGTAATTTTTCATTGTTCCAGAATCAAATCATTTGAATTTTGGAAAGAATACCAGCAAAATTTTGGGAAGGAATTTTAGAGTTTTATTAACATGTGTGTTTGATAAAATTGGAACTGATTAAATTATTTCTTTCTTGCCTAATAATATGCAGTTTCTTGTTCTGTACAATCCTGTACTAGATGTTTTCTTTGGTTATGCTTTGTCCTCTCAAGGTACATTAGAGACAATGAGACACATGGTTCAAAGTAGACAAATTATGAAGCTGTTTAGCAATTCTTTTCTACTATAACTAGATTCTGAATGTGATCCTGTTATAAAAATTTTATTTTAATGCATCTGAGGATGTATTTTTTTTCTTTTTCAGACAGGGTCTCGACGCAGTTCAGGCTGGCCTTGAGCTCACTTTGGTAACCCAGGCTGGTCGCGAACTCACATTGATCCTCCTGTCTCAGCCTCCCAAGTACTGGGATTACAGGCATGAGCCACCACACCCAGCTCTGAGGGTGTATTTATTAAAATACAAAAAATTGAAAGTATTTTAATCCTGCAAAGATGACTGCCAAGAAATAATTAGGAAAATATGTCATTGAAATATATTAGTAAGAACAATAATTCTGCAGCTATGTCTATATAATACTTTGACAGTTGACCAACATCTGTTGGAGCAGGATAATTGTCCTTCACCTGATCTTATTCTAGAGCAAATGAATAAATAAAAATAGGAGAACTTAAAGAACTATGAGTAGAATGGATGATGACTTCTTTATATGGTTGAGTACAGATGTTAGATACGAAGACTTTAAGGCTGGGTAGCCTACTGGCTTTCTGTTTACTACTGCACTTGAAGTAAAAGAAAAGAGTGACTATCATTTGGCTCATGTATAATAGTAATATTAGTTAGAATCATAATGGGAGAAAAGACATTCAGTACAGGGTCTTGGTCCCATCAACTCCTTTGTTACCACCCTCTATCCTAAACAGATGTGTACTTAGTCTTTCACTTGTAGTCAACATTTTCCTATTCAATTTACAATTTCTTCTAGGACATGCTGATGAAAGATGTTAATGTTTTAAGTGCGATGGCATGTGTTAGAAAATATGAACACTTACAGGCAAGAATATTTTACTGATACACTTACAGAAAAAATAGCATAATGCAAAGTAATGAGTTTAAAGCTGAAAAATAAAGCAAAGGCTATGTGTTTGCTAATGAAGAGTAGCACTTACGCTGTATCTCCAGCCAACAGATCTCTGGTATTTATTGACTCTCACTCGTCTTCCTATTTCAGGTAAGGGAGTCTGTGAAACCAATAATAAAATATTTCTAATCCACTAGTACACAGTGGAAGTGATTTATGCTTAGGATTCTTTTGTGCTCCATTTGCACTGAGTAGAAGAGTAAGGCAATATAATTCTTTGCTTAATTTTTTACAAATAATTTTAATCTAAAATCAGCTTCTTATTGTGCAATAAACAAGGCATTCAATTTATTGTAATAGATGTAACTATCATATTAATGGCAAAATTTCTGTATAATAAAGTGCTATATTTTCTTACAAAGCCAAGTTGTTCATTATCTCATGCCACCACCCCCCGCCCCTTGAGTGTGCTGAGACAGTGACTGAGATTGGGCATAGTGGCAGGCACCTATAATTCCAGTGCTTGGGAAATTGAAAATAGGAGAATCACTACAAGTCCAATCTGTGTAGTGAGACCCTGCAGTCTGTGGAGACTGCACTGACACACACACACACACACTACAAACACACAACGCAAACACACACAAAAGAAAGTATTTGAAATGTGGCTTTAGTTCTCTCAATCTGAAACAAAGAAATAAGTATTTTATATAATTTCACTAAAAAAAAAAGGATTTGATTATTTGAATGGTATGGTTTGGAGAAAAAATGAATCCACAAAAATAGTTTAAAAATTCCTTGAAACTCTCACTGGTTTACAAAATTTGACACTTCTTGGAAAAACAAAAAAGCACATAACCATTTAAATCATTTTGGTAATACTTTTCCTGCCCAAAGTGGAAAAGAACCATTTATAGTCCTGACAACAGTTCATGAATTTACAGTTTTTAACTGATATTTTTCTTTAAGATATAATGCACTAAAACTCTTGTTTTCTGCTATGTTCATGTTAATATTACACTGGGAAATTCAGATTACTTATTCTAAAAAAGAAATACTTATAAGTTCTATGATAATATTTCATAAATTGTAACAAACTTTATGAATATTAGCAGGCACAGGGTCAATTAAACTGTTCCTCTTTGTCATTTGTAATAAAATGCATGAAAAATGTGCGTCTCTCATATGTTCTTTACTTCTGTCATTGAGAATTAATAACATTCATCCTCAGAAGGGATTACTGGAGAGGGGATGAGAATCTAATGGGACACAGACAGATTAACACAATATACAGGACATATGTTGCTTGTTCCTCCTGACAACGGATAATCAACTCGCAATGGAAAGAAATACAGGTATTTCCCCAATGTTGTAGAATAGTAAAATACATGGAATTTATGGTGCGTGTGAAGTGTTTTAATGTGGAAATAAATTAAAACAGTAAGTACAATACACTAATGTTTATTAATATTAGAAAACTAAAATAAATCCAAATAGCATAATTACATAAAATGGTTTTCAATAAACACAACATGTGAACTGCTTATATGAGAACACAGTCCTGAAAGACAAAAACACAGGCAAGATATAATATTACCTTACGAGCACTCATCACTTTAACAGCCGTAAATGCACCAGTCTTTTCATGGAGTCCCTGAAACAGCAGACAAGAGATGTTAGTTATTCAATCCAGGTATCAAGAAGCAAAGAAAGTGGAAAAAAGAGAAAATTACATAATGCTTATCAACTTTTAAAAGACTCCAAATATTTCATTCAAAAAAATTCACGTTTATGGAGTAGTTTTGTTTTTTTGCTTGCCTTAAGTACTAGACATAACTCACTATTTAACATTATTGCTTAGTATCTTTAGGCTAGATTTGCTTGGTATCCACATACAAAAATGGACATTTTAATTGATGGTTCCAAAGGGGATGTTCTACTATACAACTTTCAACTGATCATATGGTAGTATGCAAGCACATTTTTCCATAGAACCTTCTTAAATATACATGCATTTCTCTATACAATCATTAGTAAGGGTCAGTCGTTATTTCAGAAACCTCTAAAGTGCTTCACATGGGCCTGCAAATATAGCTAGGCAGCCTAAGTACCTGCCTGGCATGCAGAAGGACCTTAGTTAGATCCCTGGAAATGCATGCTGTGCTGGCCCCAAAACTGGGCATGATAGTACAGTCCTGCAATACTAGAGCTGAAGAGGCTGACACAGGGGGATTGCCATAAATCAAAACTGCATAGCCCAACATATATCAAATAAATAAAACTAATAATAACAAACTGCTTCACAAGTCCTGAGTCATATGAACCAAACATTTTATGAAAGCAAAAAGCTTTGGAAGATTCTTTCTTATTGGAAACAGGATGAGTTCTAAGAATGCAGTCTTGGGATGGGGACTTGGTGGTCTAAGCATCTGCCTAGCAAGCACAAAGACCTGGGTTCAATCTCTGCTATCACTAGGAGTCTCAACTGTGTATGGTGAGACCTGTAACAAACAAACAAAAAATAAATAATTTTTAAAAAGAATTTAGTGTTAAGTGAAAGCGCAAGTTGCAGTTTAAAATTATAAAAGATGAACTTGTAAAAATGGAACTATAGCTCTTATTTTGAGCTTTTAAAACATATTCTAAGTTGTGGTGATATCAAAAAAATCAGGCCAGGGTTATTATTATTAATAAATTTAACACAAACAAAATGTCTTATTTGATAGTTATCTAATAAGAAGATTTTATTCTTGGGTTATATTTGATTAAACAGTGTCCTCCCAAAATTTCAAATCATCTATAACTGCAGATTGTGTTCTTATTTAGGAATATGTCCTTTTATGTATAATCAAATTGAGATGAGGCATACTGGATTGGGACAGCCAATAACTAGTGTCACTTGTCCTTTATCAGCTTGCTTGGACACAATGATATTAGTCTATGGGATTATAATATAATTTTCACTTTAACTGTGTTCATATAAATTATTAAATATGCTGGAAACATTAACTATATTTACATTGCTGGGAGCAATTATATAATATCTGTCAGTCTTTAGCTCAATTTTAAAAGTGTTGTTTTTCTAATTATTCATGCAACTACTTCCTAGGAAATGCTTCCCATGTATAGTCTAGTGGCAAAATATAATCTATTGACCAAATATAATCTATTGGCAATTGATTCTCATTGGTTAAAGGAATTACAATCTTACTATTATCGTTATTACTATTATTATTTTATACAAGTTCTCACTAAGCAGTTCGGACTTGTATTGAACCTTCTGTGTCAGCCTCCCTGGGACTAGGATTACAGAGGTGTACCACCACACCATTTCTGTGGCCAACTCAGCATGCACGGGATTTTGGAGCTGGCATAGCATGCGATACCAGTGATCAAACTCTGGACATTGTGCTTGCCAGGCAGGTGCTTACACCACTGAGTTATGTCCTCAGCCCCAATGTTCCTTTCTTGATTATACAAGATTACTTACAAGTCAAACTAATACTGAGTGCAGTACAAAGCATTTGCCACATTGTAAAAGACACTAACCACATTATATCTGGTTTGACTCACAGTAAGAAAATTTTAATGTCAAAAATTCATAACTGCAATACACAAATGGGGAAACTTAATAGCACTGAAAGGTGCTACCCACAGATATAGAATTGAAAAAGTAACTTCATTCCCACCCTGATCATCTCTTACTGATTTTCATTTGAGAACTGCATGAAATTATTGACTATGTATCCTAATGCATGTGACTGCTCAAATATATACTTATAGTGGCACCTGAAGAATAAAACCCTAGGTCTTAGCACTATGTACTCACTTAATATGAAATCATTCCATAAGATTTTATAGAAGAATGGTATAAATAACCTGATAAATCATTACTGCTACCGAGGCATTACAGAGAATTTTATTTGCATCTTGTATTTTTTAAATTTTTATTTTGAAACAATTTTAAACCTAAAATTCATTTTTTTGGAACTAAAGGTTTATTTAGCTCACAGTTACTGGAGGTTTTAATCCACATTCAGCTCACTCCAAGGCAGAGAGAGAGAGATTCGACAGAGGGCAACCTTTTTACTTGGTATCATGTTGTGTGTAACTAAAATGCATTTTAAAGTTCACACAGAACCTTTCTGTATTTCCTTCAGTTGGCTTCTTCTGTTGTTAGCACAGTACATTGAATGGTGAATGTATAATTGCCAAAACTAAGAATTATAATATATTAACTATAGGGTAAAATATATTAACTATTAATCAATGTTAATTTTCATCCTGATTACCCTAGTTTGTCTACTAATATCCTTTTATTCTGTTCCCAAACTGGCATCTCAAGTTCCACCTAGCTGTCATTTCTCCTTAGCATTTTCAATCTGTGGCAATTGCTAAGTTCTCCTGTGTCTCATGACTGTGACACTTTGAGTACTAGTGTGAGTCTGAGAATGGTGGCACTTGTCATGCCAGTGCTTGGAAGGTTGAAAACAGGAGGATCACTATAAATCCAGTCTGTATAATGACACTCTATAGAACCTGTACTAAATACATTTTTTAAAAACGAGTGAAGGTATCCATCAATTTAGGTTACAGCTGATATTTTCTTGTCTTTAGCCTATGATTGTGGGTTTGGAAAGGTGCCAAAAAGATGGAATGGCACATTTATTACATCACAGCAGGTATATATGGCATTACTGTTACTTTCTCTTCTTGCTCCACCTTACTCTTTTTCTCTCTCCACTACTCTTTTACTTTATTGTTTCACACTGGTTTTAAAGAAGAGTAATAGTCTTGAACAGCTTTCTAGAGAACCTATGAGTCATCTTGAGATTAACTAATTGCTTAATGGCACCATCTTGTGGCTTACTGACTACATTGAAGAAGTTTGGTGACTGAAAGCTGTGCTGTCATGAATAGATTCTCTGAAGGACATTATGAAACAGCACTCATAAATCCAGTTTTTAGAACAGCCAGCGCTTTGAGTCACAGTATGTGGTTTATAACAATTTGAAACATCATTTGTTGTATGCATACATAAAAAATGGCAAGGAAAAGAGTTCAGTTTAGGATTTCAGATTAATATTAAATAAGCAGAATTGCAATGCACCCTATAAAACAACGGGAAAAAGCCTTTAATTTTATTTTTATTTTTATTTTTTGTCTTTTTGACACAGGGTCTCACTATGCAGTTCAGGCTGGCCTTGAGCTCACTTTGGTAGCCCAGGCTGGTCTCGAACTCACACCGATCCTCATGCCTCAGCCTCCAGAGTGCTGAGATTACAGGCATGCGCCACCACGCCCGGCCAAAGCCTTTAATTTTAAATGTGATTTTTTTCTATTTTTTCAACCAGCAATAATAAGATACAGCAGTCACTACACTAGATTAATAATGCAGCCAAAGACTGATCATTATAATGTTTTCTCAAATTGATAGAGAAAAACTCTATACACTTCTGGTTTATTAACAAAATGACTCATTATATGTATAAATTGTGTAAATGCCTAACCAATCTAACATAGACAGTGCTTCATCTGCTTATCTTGGGAGTCAGAAGTAAGACCCCTGAAAATTTTTCTTGAGTATGAAAATTCCCAATAGAAAGAAATGATTAAATGTTGAAGAAGATGAAAAAACCATTGCCTTGGTTTTATGGTCATACATGGTATACATTTATTGCATTATCACATTGTACTCTATATAAAGGTTTATACTTGTTACATTAATAAAATTTTAAAAATTGCTCCTAGTAATTTTAACTGTACAATTTATTGCTACTAATTATGTTTAACTACATTGTACAGTAGATCTGTTAGGTTGATTCTTCCTTTTTAATTGGAATTATGTGTTATTTGAGTAGCTTCCCAGGCTGTCCCTTGCATCCTACACCTGCTCTATTGTTAAAGTCTTAGTCAGTGTTTTTTAGATTCTTCATGAGTGAGAAGGTCTTATATCTGTTTTTCTTTACCTGGCTTCTTTCATTTAGCATATTGTCCTCCAAATTCACCTATGTTTTCCAAAATGGAAAATTATTCAATAATTTTTCAACATCAAATAGTGAAAGTAAGGAAATTCTCTTAGTACTTTTGTCATAAGAAATGCTAATTGATTAATATTTTATGTAAGTTCATAGTCTTTTTGGTATTTGAGCAAGAGACGGTGTTATGCAATAAAAATATTTTGTAGACAACCCTGATTCTAGTCTCAAATAAACTGTCATTTGGAATGAAAAGTTCACCATCTTCATTGTAAGATCTTAGTATCATAAATTCAGACTTATTAATGTATTTGAATTTAGCTATTAAGAAATGAAGCTCAGGGACTGGGGAGATAGCTCAGTAGAATGAGCACTTGCCTGGCAACAGCAAGGGCCTGAGTTCAATGCCCAGTTCCACAAAAAAAAAAATGAAGTTCATATGTTTTTAGTGACAAAAAGATCATCTACTTCTGATAATTTTCATATATCATAGGTCTTAAATACTCTTTCATTGATGGGACAAAATATTCAACATTCAAAAGTTAATGGAGAGAAGTTTTACTTTGGCTCGAAGTTTGTAAAGATTTTAGTTCATAATCAACTGGCTAGCAGGCAGGGTGGCAAGGTACAGCAGCATGGTAGAAGAGAAATAGTTCACGATATGGTATGCAGAGAAGCAGCACAGCCTTACTTTTTTCCTTTCTTATTAGAACTAGGTTCCAAGTCTATTGTTTGGTGCCATCCACATCTAGAAGACATCTTCCCTCTTCACAAAGTCCATCATCCACACAATGATCTACAGTAAAGCAGTGACCTAACACAGTATCATACACCTATGTTCCAGTCATGCCCAAAAGTTTCACCTATGAGAATGAGCCTTTGTGGGATATACAGATATAAACATGACATTCCAATCCTGAACTTCAAAAGACTCATGCACATCCCTTTATGCCAAACGTATTTAGTCCTTCTCTAAATTGGAAAATTCCTCATAGTTTCAGCACTGTTGAAAGGTTCAAGTGCAAATTCTCCTCTGAGGTTTAAGGAAGCTTTTGGGTGCAAACTCACATAAAATTCAAAAGAAAGTTTATTTTAAATGTACAATGGCACAAGAGAAACATTCCCATTCTAAAAAGTACAAATATGAAAACAAAGGAATGGAGTCTAAGCAAGTCCAAAATACAGCTAAGTTAACATTAAATCCTGTAGTTGCATATATTTTCTGGGGAAATGTATGGTGAGATGTGAACTATAAAATGCTTGGACAGCGCTATACTCATGGCACTGTTAGTGGGTGTAGCCTTCATGAAATCTCTCTGACCAACTTTGTTCTCTTTTTGCATTTTTCCTCATGTGGCCCATATTCCTGGCTTATCCGAACTTCTGGGGTCTCCATTATTCTTCAGGCTTCATGCTCACAGCTTCACACACTGCGCTCTCAGAGGCACACTGTCCATACTTGCCTCACAGACCTTCTGAAAGATGAGTGGAAGCCTTTCTAACCTCACAATTCTTTTTTTTTTAATGGAGGGGTCTGAAGGGTTACAGGGTCTTACTGCCAAATCAGACTCATAATAATCCTGTTTACAGCCTCCCCAAGAGCTGGGATTACAGGTGTGCACCATCACACCCCGTCTCAACTG
>PVJA010006055.1:0-41137 GCA_004027025.1 Myocastor coypus
AAAAAAAAAAAAAAAAAAAAAAAAAAAAAAAAAAAAAAAAAAAAAAAAAAAAAAAAAAAAAAAAAAAAAAAAAAAAAAAAAAAAAAAAAAAAAAAAAAAAAAAAAAAAAAAAAAAAAAAAAAAAAAAAAAAAAAAAAAAAAAGAGTACTGACAGAAATTCTAGAAAGAGACAGAAGTGATCATAACTTCAAGAACAACAGAAAGGAGCTACCGAACAGAGAAATTAATTTTAAAAAGGAAAATAATACAGAACCTGTAACAGGAAAATAATATGACAAAGATAAGCCAATTTGTATCAGTTAAAACCATCAATGTAAATGGCCTCAAATCACCATTAAAAGAAACAGATTAGCAGAGAGAATTAAGATACAATATACTGCATACAAGAAACACATTTAACTAAACAAAAAATTATCAGACAAAAAGGTCAAAAGATGAAAAATAATCCTCCATGCCACTGGTAATCAGAAAAAAAGCAGCAGTTGCTGAGAATATCAACTTCAAATCAAAAGTCATCCGAAGAGATAACATACTTGTTAAAGGAAAACTTCATGATGGAGAGATAACAATTATAAATTTATATGCATCCAATGTAGAAGCACTCTTCTACATTAGACAAAGAAGGAAAGAAGGAAGGAAGGAAGGAAGGAAGGAAGGAAGGAAGGAAGGAAGGGAGGGAGGGAGGGAGGGAGGGAGGAAGGAAGGGAGAGAAAGAAAGAAAGAAAGAAAGAAGTATAGAAAGAAAGAAAGAAGCAAAGAAAGAAAGATTTTGGTTGTTGCAGGGTCTCTGTGCAGCTCAGGTTAGGGGTGATCCTCCTTCTTTCAGCCTTCTCAGTACTAGAATTACAAGCATGCAGCACTATGGGACTCTGGCCTGCTCAGCCCATCCTGGCAATGAGGCTAATTCAACATGGAGTGCTGGGTCCCTGTGCTTGCCTAAGCTTGCTTAAGCAGGCACTTTAGTTCAATGAGCTATATCACTGGCCTTACATAAGACAAATTTTAACAGACATGAAAGATCAAACAAGCAATTATACAATAGTAGTACGGGACATTAATGTGCCATTCTCACAAAGACATAGATCTTTGTCTAAAAAAAAAAAACCCACAAAGAAATAACAAAACTAAATCAAGCTTGTGAAGAAATTGACTTGGTGGACTTTTGCAGAGTATTTCATCCAGCAACAACAGAATACACATCTCAGCTGCAAATGGGACATTCTCTAAAATAGCCCATATGCTAGGACACAGAGCACTCAAGTAATTGAGAAGTAACTGAAGTCATCCCATGTGTACTATCTGATCATAGTGCAATAAAACTGGAAATTATTAACAAAAGAAACTACAAAAAAAACACATGGAAACTAAAAAGCAACCTCCTAAAGAGCCAGTAGGTCACAGTTGAAATTAAAGAAGAAATTAAAAAAAAATAATCAAACAAAAATGTTCACACAAATGTCGAACATATACAAACATTGAATAACTCAATAAAAAGAAATAAAATTGAAAGCATAATAAAAACTTACCTACAAAGAAAGCAGTTGAATGGAATGAAATGAAAGTTGTTTTTTTTTTTTTTTTTTTTTTTTTTTTTTTTTTTTTTTTTTTTTTTTTTTTTTTTTTTTTTTTGCGGAACCAGGGTTTGAACTCATGACCTTGCACTTGCCAGACAGGCACTTGTGCCATGGAGCTATCTCCCCAGCCCGAAAGATTTCTTAAGAGGGAAATTTATGGTGATAAACTCACATTAGGAAAATAAATTATCTTGAACTGCACCTCAAGCTCCTAGAAAAAGAAGAGCAAGTCAAGCCCAAAGCCGAAAGAACGCTGAAAATTATGAAGATTATAGCAGAAATTAATGTATTAGAGAGAAAAAACTATAAAAAATAAAGGAATCAAAGAGTAGATTCTTTGAAAGAATAAAGAAAATTAATAAACCCCTAGCCAACCTAATCCAAAACAAGAAAGGAAAAAAACAAGTTCAGGCAATAAAAAATGAAAAGCGTGAAATCACTACAGATCCTAAAAAGATTCAGAAGAACAGTAATACATACTTCCAAAATCTTTCCTTTCACAGTATGGAAAACCCAGAAGAAATCGGCAATTTCCTAGATACATATGAAATGTCAAAGCTGAGTCCAAAAAATACACAAACTCTGAATAACCACAAAAACAACCACCAAAGGAAAGTCCAGATCCCAACTGATTCAGAGAATTCTTCAAGAAATTGAGATAATATTTAATACCAACATTTGTCAAACACTTCAATGAAATTAAAAGAGAACCCATTCTTCCAAACTCATTCTTGGATGCAAGTGCTACTATAATTCCAAAACCAGAAAAATCCAACTAAAAAAGAGAACTACAGGTCAATCTCTCTCATAAATATAGATGTAAAAATCCTCAGTAATGTATTAGCAAACATAGTGCAGAAAACCATCAAGAAGATTGTACATCATGACCAAATGGGACTCATTCCAGGAATGCAGGGAGAGTTCAACACGTCCAAATCCACAAATGTAATACATCATTATAATAGAACCAAGAACAAAAACCACACCATATAAATAGATTTTGACTAAGTCCAACACTCACTCATAATAAAAACCCAAACAGAACTGGAATAGATGGTCTATATCTTAATTTGATAAAAACCATCAATCAGAAACCAATAGCCAACATTATACTAAGGCATTCACTTTAAAATCATGAAAAACAGAAGGTTGTCCACTGTCATCACTCTTACTCAATATACTTCTTCAAACATTAGCCAGAGAAATGAGACAAGTCAGAGAAAAGGAATAAGCCCTGGAAAAGAAGAAGTGAAATTATCATTATCGGCAGATGACATGATATTCTACATAGTGGACTCTAAAAACTCCACCTAGAGTCTTACACATATAATCAACAAATTTGGCAGTGTAACAAGATACAAAGCGAAAATCCAAAAATCTGTAACATTTTGTACACAAATAATGAACACACAGAGAAATTGGGAAAACTATGCCTTTCACAATAAATCCAAAAAATTAAAAAATGCAGGATCAAGGTTTATAAAGTGAAAATTGCAGTACTCTGAGAAAAGACTGAAGAGAATTTGAAAATAATAGCAAAGCATTCCATGCTACTGGATAGGAGGAAGCAACATTAAGAAAATGACCATACTCCCAAAATTGTAATAAGATTCATAGCAATCCTGAATAAGATACTGCTGGGATATCTCACAGAGCAAGAGAGAGTTTACCCAAATGTGTTCAAAACCAGAAGAGACCCAGAATATCAAAGGAAATCCTGGAAAATAAAAAAAATAAAATAAAAAAAAAAGACAGGAGGTATCATAAATTCCTGATCCTGAACTTAAATTATACTATAAAGTTACTCTGATAAAATCTTCTTGGTATCAGTTTAGAGACAGACTTGAGTATCAACAGAATAGACTAGAAGATGCACAGACAACTGCAAACACACCCAGCCACATTATCTTTGAAAAATTGGCTAAACAGGCTCATTGGAAGAAAGATAGCTTCTTTAATAAGTGATGCTGGAAAAACTGGCTTTCCACATGTGGAAGGATAAAACTTGACCCATGCCCATCACCATTTGCAAAGCTAGAGTAAAAATGAATCAAATATTTAAATATTAAAACAGAAACACTAAATCTTCTGGAGGAAAATGTAGGTACAAATCATAAAACCTAGGGGTAGCTAGAGAGTTCAGGAACACAAACCAAACTGCATCAGAAATACTTCAACGAATCAATAACCAGGATCTCATCTTTTTGAAGTTTCTGCACTTCAGAGCAAATCTCCAACAGAATAAAAAGCAAACCCACAGCGGGCACGGTGGCTCACGCCTGTAATCCCAGCACTCAGGAGGCTGAGGCAGGAGGATTGGTGGGAGTTCAAGACCAGCCTGGGCTACAAAAGTGAGCTCAAGGCCAGCCTGAACTGCATAGTGAGACCCTGTCTCAAAAAGACAAAAAAAAAAAAAAAAAAAAAAAAAAAAAAAAAAAAAAAAAAAAAAAAAAAAAAAAAAAAAAAAAAGCAAACCCACAAACTGCAAACTGGGGAGAAAATTATGGTGACTATCCCTCTGATAAAGGCCTTCTATCTGGAACATGTAAAGAATTTTTTTTTTAAAAAAACCCTCAAATCCAAAGACCCAATCCAAAATTGGGAATCTGAGATCAATATACACTTCTCACAGTAAGAAATACAAATGGCAATTAAATAGATGAAAAATTTCTCAAAATTATTGATCACTTGAGAAATGCAAATTAAAATAACACTAATATTTCATCTCACCCCAGAAAAAAAAAATGGCTGACATTAAGAAGTCAGCCAATAACAAATGCTGGAGAAGCTGTGGATAAAAAGGAATCCTTCTGCACTGTTGGTGTGAGTGCAAAGTAGTTTAACCTCTATGGAAATCACTGTGGTGATTCCTTCCAAAGCTAGCATTGGTGATCTCATTCAAGTCAAATATAACTCATCTGAATATTTTTTATAAAATCTGAAAACCTCATATCACAGTGACTTACATGTACTTATATTTATAGCAGCATAATTTGTCATAGCTATATTCTGAAAATAACCCAGATTCCCATCAACTGAAGAATGGATAAAGAAAATGTGGTATTTTCACACAGTGGAGTAGTATTCACATACAAATCAGAACAGATTTAAGTCTTTTGTTGGCAAACAGATACAACTACTAGAGAACATACTCTTACATGAAATATATGACATATGAAATCAACATATTGTCGTAGTGTGACAACCTGGAAGAATAAAATTGAATCTGAATGATACAATAGATAATGTGAAATGGGAATGAACTTATTTAAATGAAAAGAGTTACGATGTTAAGAAAGACAGGAGAGCAAGTGCAAGAAAGGGATTTAGCTATGTGTATACACAGCATACATTGGGACAACTGTACTGTTGATTTTTTTCTCTTTTAAGGAAAGAAGCATGTAATGCTTTAATTTGTTTCTGGTAGGTGAGGATTCAAAGTTTCCCATGCAGGGGCCCGGCAGGATGGCTCAGTGGTCTGAAGTGCCTGCTTAGGAAAGCTTAGGCAGCTGCAGGGACCGCGGTTCAATCCCCGGCACCACATGCTGCGCCAGCCCTGCCCTCAGGGCAGGTAGAGCAGGCCACAAAAATAAATAAATAAACAAACGAAAGTTCTGAAACAAGAAAGAAATAAAATAAAATAAAATAAATAAATAAAAAGTTTGTCCCAAACACTGTCCCTCTTGGTTTCCCAGCCACCCTGCCCCCAGTCTCTTTCCCCTTGCCCAATGCAGGATCCAGTTCAACTGACTTTGACCTGGATAAGCAACCATAGAAACTCCCCTTTGTTAACACCAAAAGTGCCTAACAGGCCACGTAGTCCTGCCAGGATTCGCTCACTCAGCTGTTTCAGCCCACAATCCCCTCCTCACCACTGTGCTTTACCTTGTTCATTGCTGTCTTGATCCACTAATTGCCAGCCTGCTTGCTGCCCCCAAAAAGTCTCCATTCTTATCAGAATTCTTGTTCTGGTCAGTTGCACTGGTTTATTGCTAACAGTTTCATCTTTTTTTTTTAATTATTTGTACTTTTTATCTTGTAAACTCCTTATACATATCTTTTATTTTTTTCTTCTTCCAATTTTAAATATATTATATATATATACATATATATATACATATATATATATATATATATATGGTAATATGTATAACTGTTTGGAAGACATTACATATTACCACAAATACTGAGAAGTTCATTTTACATTGTTAAGTGAAATTTTGTATCACTTGCAAATTTTTCTGTTTTAATTCTCATTTTTACTGTCTTTAAAAACTAAAAAACTTAAAGAAGAAGTTAAAAATATATAATTAAGTGCAAATATAAATACAACTTTCTGGATACTGTGGGATAATGCTAAGATTGAAATTTGTAGCAGTGAATTCCCAAATCAGAAAAACAGACTAAAGACAAATAAACAAACTAAAGTTGTAACTCAAATTTCTAGAAAAAGTTAAGTCAAGCCCAAAACCCATACAACAGAAGAAACTATAAAGGTTATTGCAGAAATGAATGCAATTGAGACTAAGAAAACAATGCAAAAAGTTAATAAATCAAAGAGATGGTTCTTTAAATGAATAAATGAAATTGATAAACCTCTTATGAACCTTACCAATAAAGAAAGAGAAAAAACTCAAATTCATGCAGTAAGGAATGAAATCACTATAAATCCTGTAGAAATAGTAGATCGTCAATACCTACTTCAATCATATTTATCTGTATAGGATGGAAAGTGTAGAAAAAATGGACAGATTCTAATATTCAGAATCAAGAAGATATAAAAATTTTAAGTTATCTAACACCAGTTAATGATATTAAAAACAATTAAAAATTTAGCAGCAAAGAAAAGCCCAGGTCCATTCATGGGTGAGTTCTGTAAGAAACGTAGGGAAGACTTAAGGCTTGTGCTCCTTAAACTCTTTAATGAAGTTTAAAGGGAAGCAATATTCCCTAACTCTTTCCTGAAGGCAAGTATTACCCTAAAACCAGAGAAAGACCCTTCTAAAGAAGTGAACAATAGGTCAATCTCTCTAATGAATGGAGAAACAAAAATTCTCAATTAGATACTACCAAGCAGAATGCAACAAAACATCAGAATTTTATACACTATAACCACATGGGAAGTGGTTACTATGAATTGAGGGATGGATGAACATACACAAATCAATAAGCATGATACACATATCAACAAAGTCACAGACAAAAATCACATGATCATATCAAGAGATGCAGGAAAATGTTTTGATAATGTTTAATACCCATTCATCTTAAAATCCCTACAGCAAATTGGAATAGATTACCTTTACCCCAATATGATAAAAATCTTCGATGACAAACAAAGAGTAAGTGTCATACTAAACAGATAAGAATTGAAAAATTTCACACTGAAATCAGGAAGAAGATAAGGATGTCCACTATCACCACTCTTATGCAGTATAGTTCAGTAAATATTAGCAAGAGCAATTAGACAAAAAAGAAAGATAAATGGAATGAGGAAATGAGGATAATAAAAGGAGTTAAATTATTGTTATTGATAAGTGATTTGATACTCTACATACAAGATCCCAAAAACTTCACCAAAAGACTTTCAGACTTAACCATCAAATTTAATAGCATACTGGGTACAAATTCAACACACAAAAAAAAATCAATTGGATTCTTGTACCTAAACAAAGAACTCACTCAGACAGAAATTAGTGAAACAACACTTTCATAATAGCAGGGAAAATGTAAGGAATCAATCTAACAGAGGGAGTAAAACATTTGCTCTTCGAAAATTATAGTGCTCTGAAAAGATAAATTAAAGGAGATATCAGTAAATGAAGTATATGACTTTCTCATGGACAGGAAGAGCTAGCAATATGAAAATGGCCACATTCCACAAACTGTCATATAGATATAATGCAATTTCCAACAAAATATCATTAGCATACCTCATAAATCTAGAGAAAATAATCCTAAAAATTCATTTGGAAACAGAAGAGACATAGAATAGTAATGTCAATCCTGGGCATGGACTTGGAACTCATTCCTAACTTGAAACTGTTTCACAAAGCCACAGTGACAGAATCAGCTTAGTACTAACAAAAAATATTTTAATGACATATCCCTCCGACAAATGACTTCTATTTAGTACGTTAAGAGAATTGAAACCATCAGGCTCCACGAATTTAAAGATCCAATCCAAATGTCTGCATCTTAGACACACTCTTCTCAGAGGAAGAACAGATAAGCATAGGAATGGCCGTTATGAAGAAGTCACCCAGTAATAAATGTTGTCATGGCTGAAAAGGGACCTTTTGACACTGCTGAAAAGAGTCCAGACTGGCACAACCACAATGTAAATCATTGTGGAGATTCCTAAAATAAGTAGGATTAGAGGACCCGTTCAACTCATCTATTCTCCTTCAGGCTATTTTCCCAGAGGTATTATAAAGCATCATGCCATATTTAAACATATACATGGACCCATAATTAAATAGGAACACAATTTGCTTTTTTAAAAATTTTATTAATTTTAATGAGAAAGAAACAAAGAAATTTCAAAACACATTAATTGGACAGTTACAACAATTAATTTATTGTACATTGTTATCTTCATAGTAGTTTTTCAGAGTACAAGATGTAAACATGATACCTTTTCTAAACACTATTAGTACAAATATTTCTTTACTTTGAACTAAGAGAAAGTAGCTGTATATATAGTCCAACAGTCCATAACACTAGTGGGTTGTCAGCAGAACTGGCAATCTCAAAAGTTGTTGACTTGAGCCTTTTATAGTCCAGCACATTAATATGGCTTTACTTTTTATACCTCATGGTTAGACTTTTCTGTTAAATGTTAGATGCTAGACCAAGATAAAACATGACCTATATAACAAAGAATGTAACTCGTGTATCTGACAAGGTCTGTCAAATCCCCTTAGGATTTACCCTGAAACCATGTACAGAATTTTGTAGATATTTTGTCAGTGTCACCACTCCTATTCAATATGGTTCTGGAATTGTTAGCTAGAGCCATTAGGTAAGAGAGAGAAATAAAAGGAACAAGAATAGGTAAAGAAGAAGTTAAAGTATCACTGTTTGCTGATGACATGCTACTCTACTTGGAAGACACAAAAACCACCAAGAAGCTCCTAGAATTAATATGCAAATTCAGTAGCATAGCAGGATACAAAGTCAGTACTCAAAGGTCAATAGCATTCCTGCCCACAGATAACAAACCCACTGATAGAGAAATTAGAGAAACAATACCTTTTACAATAGCACCAAGGAAAATGAAATACTTAGGAATTATTCTAACTAAAGAAGTAGAAGATCTATTCAATGAAAATTGCAATACTCTGAAAAAAAGTCACCCTAGAGGATTTCAGGAAATGGAAAGATATTGCATGCTCCTCTATAGGAAGAACCAACATTGCGAAGATGGCCATACTCTCAAAATTATTACACAGATTTGATGCAATCCTTATCAAAACACCACCAACATACCTCATAGACCTAGAGCCTAGAGAAATCATTCCTAAAATTTATTTGGAACCAGAAAAGCCCTATAATAGTAAAGGAAATCCTGGGAAATAAAGACAAGGCAGGAAGCATTACAATTCCTGACTTGAAACTATACTACAAAACTACTGTGAAAGAAGCACAATTTGTACGGAATACAACTTAGAAAAAACTCAAACACCAGTCAACCAAGGACTAGATAAAATGTTGTGGAATTTTATACAGTGGAGTACTGCTCAGCTATAAAGGATAAAATCAAGGCTTTCATAGGTACATGGATGCAACTAGAGACCCATCCATAGGTAAACGGATGCAACTAGAGACTGATTTATGAAGTGAAATAAATCAGACACATGTGTGTAAATGTGATGCTTTCCATAGTGTAAGAGAGTGAAAGAGTAAAGAAGCCCAAAAGTACAGTAGACACTGCGTAATGGAAACAGACTGCTCAAAGGGAAAGAACAGGGAAGAGGAGAAATGAAGAATGAAATATATCAGAATGAAATATATCAGGTAAGAAAGTTATACAACTATTCTCTATTAGTTTATTGAAAGGAACAATTTGTGCTCATATTGTCTTATTGTTTGCCCAATTTTGCATGCCTCAGTCTTATAATGTGAGTAACTATTTTAAAGGCAATGTCATGGTTTGGGGTTTCTCTAAGGGGATTAATATAATACAGGACGCATTTTATAATATTAGTTAAGAAACCACTCAAGAATCATATTCAGCAAGTGCAGGAAATCTATCCACACACTGAATGCTAAAGAATCCAGCTGAGCATCTGGATTCTACTTCACAGATCTGAGCCAGAAAGGTCCAAAGGTCTGTGGTGGAAGTTAGAAAGTCTGCATCAGTGGGATGAAGGATCTGTGCTAGCAAGCTGAGGGATCTGAATTGAAGCTAGGAAGCAATGATCAAAGGAAGCACCAGAGCTCCCCCAAAAGTACTACAGCCATCCTCAGCAACAATGCAGTCTCAAGTTCATTCAGTGATGAGGAAAGCCATTTTCCCATAAGGAAAGCCAATGCAACAAGCTTCTCCATGAGCCTGATCTGTGTACTATCTTCCTCATTGAAACCTCTTGATGAGGACTGTAGCTCCTCCGAAGTTAGTCAGGAAAGCCAGCATGGACAGATTCTTCAGCAACAGCCCAAGAGAGCTAGCAGCTTTAAAAGCTCTAACAGCATCTGTAAACAGCATCCCTAACAGCAGCTTTTCCTGTTCTGTGTTTTATGATGCAGGCAAAAGCCTCAGCTAGGTCTCCTGCACCTAGCAGGCACTAATTTAATTCAGCTGGGTGTAATAAGCTGACCACAGCTTAGAAATCCATTACAGATAACAATATGCCATATAATTATCATTGTTAATTTACTATTATCTCGTTTTAAAATACTGTACCATTGCCCTTTTGCTGGTGTACACTTGTAATACCAGCACCGGGGAGGTTGAGAGAGGATGATCACTATGAATCTAGGAATTTGAGCTGTGTAGTGAGACTTTGTACCAAATTAATAAGTAAGAGGGAGAGGGAGAGAGAGAGAGAGAGAGAGAGAGAGAGAGAGAGAGAGAGAGAGAGAGAGAGAATCATTGAGTTTGAGGCTAGTCTGGGCTACAAAGTGAGTTCAAGATCAGGGAGAACTGCTCAATTGAACCACAAAAAAGAATTTGGAAAGAGAATATAAAATAAACCCAAAGCAAGAAGAAGGCAGAAAATAAGGATAAGAATAGAAAGAAATGAAAGTTATATATAAAAGGCCAGAAAAACAATAGAGAAAATCACTGAGACAATGTTCCCTTTTATTAAAAAAATATTAATAAACACTCCACCCAAAATGGCAAAAAAAATTCACAAACTCTCAATATCATGAAGGAACCATGGTATGAAAAGGGTAACACAAGGTTGCTTAAATAGATTCATATACTTGTAAGTTTAAAATAAATCAAATGTATCAAATTACGTCTTCAAAGACATATACTAGACCTAAATAAATGGCACAGAGATAGAGTTTTCCCAGCATAATTCCATCCCCTAGTTGCAAAAAAAATAACAAAGGGAATGGAGGGAATGGGAAGAAAATGGAAGGGAAGAGAGGAGGGAGCAGAAAGGGGAAGGAAAGTGAAGGAAAAGAGAAGAGAGGACAGGAGAGGAAAGGAGAGGAGAGCAGAGCAGAGCAGAGCAGAGCAGAGCAGAAACGAAGACAATGTTCCCAAACTACCGTAATACATCCAACTTACAACACATAATTAAGCCAGGTGTGGTGGCACGTGCTTATAATCGCAACACTAGGGATGCTGAGGCAGAAGGATCTGCATGAGTTGGAGGCTGGCCTGGACTACGTAGTGAATGCAAGGCCAGCTTAAACTATATAGGAAAGCCCTATCTCAAAACAAACACACAAATAAACAACACTAAAATGCATAATTATAATAGCCCTGTTTTTAGGCCTATACCAAAACAAGACCAACTCAGTACACACACACACACACACACACACACACACACACACACACACACACACACACGCTCATAGTGATCTTCCTGCTTTCTACCTCCCTAGTGCTGCCATTGCAGAAATGCACCACCATGCCCAGACTCCATTGCAGGCTTAGCATGCGTGGCGGGGGTGGGGGTGAGGTTGGGGGTGGGACTAGTATGGCATATGGTGCCCAGGATTCAACTGGCCTTGAACTCACAGTTAACCTCCTACTTCAAGTTCCCCAGTGCTGGGATTATAATATGCACCAATATGCCTGGAAGCAATATCTTTAAAAAAATAAACAAATGAAATAAAGTTATAAATAAAACCCAATCCAGCAATTGCACTTGTGGTGGGTTATTTGAGAGAAATGAAGAGTTACTCTCCATGCAAAAAATTGTACACAGTGATTTGGCAGCTTTATTGACAAAGCCAAGAACTACAAAGAACTAAGATGTCTTCTAGGTCAAATATTAAACAATGTGTAGAACATCTACAGCATGAAATACAGCCGCATAAAGGAATGACAGGTTGATGCTCAAAATATCCAAGATGATGCTCTAATAATGGTTATATAATGAAAAGAAGAAAGGAATCCCCAGCAATCTTGAAAGCTTAGTCATATGACTTCATCCTTAAAAGTCCTTGAAATATGAAATTTACAGAATGTGAGAATAAATTAGTGCTCTCTAGACCTGCAGTTGGGTTCTTGAGTCTCTACTGTGTGGACAGACTTTTGTACTCTTCTGCATTTGATTCTTTGGATGGTTATTATAAAATAACCCTATGAGTTATATGTCCTGCATTATATCTATTCCTGTGTAAGCCCTGACTATAACAATCAGTGAAGGATTACTTCACACTCTTCCTTTTGGTTACTAGAACTCATGAGCAATTTAATTATCTAGGGTTCACTTGATTGAAACAATTATTTAATTATCAACCAAGGAACTTAAAGCCAGTATAAAATTTAAAAGTATATTAGGAGTAGTGTAAAGGGAAGAGTATCAATGTATGTCTATTTATTTATTTATTTATTTGCAGAACTGGGCATTGAACTCAGCCCCTTGCTCTTGCCAGGCAAGCACTTATTCTACAGAGCTATCTCCCCAGTCCCTCCATGCATTTTTTATAATTATGATAATGAACATATATGGCAATGGAATAAGATAGGTAAGCAAATTATATAGAAAACATTGTTCAGAAATTATGTATTGGTGTATTTACATTGGAACTGGGAGGCTTGACCATTATTAAATAAATGGTATATCCCCCAATATGCACCATGCAGTTACCTGCTCACCACCTGAGTGTGAGAGTATGATGGCAAAGAACTAAATTCATAATAGGAGATATCTTTTAGTAGTTTTACTGCAAGGAGTCCTCCTAACATATTTGTATCTGTTCCACTTATATAGATAAGAAACTGAATTTATTCCTGATTTCTAAGCCATAAATGAAGACACAGTGGAAAGTTTCTCTCGCTCAAGCATTCACCTCAACCATTTTCTCCATAGGCACCAAGGGTAAATGGTGTTCTGTAAAACCTACCAAATACTTTATGTAAAAATATAAGCTGAAAGACCACTTATGTTGTCCATTTTTATTTAAAAGAAGTATATGATTCCAATTACTTTTCAATGTTTTTCTTCTATTTATCAATGTGTCTCAGGAATGACAATAGAACTAGCATTCACAGTACTAGCCTATGTGTCAGGTTCTAGCACTTTCTAAATGTTATTTCATGTAATGCTCAGACCTAGGAGGGAGTTGATGTTGTTACCTTTACATTGTACACATAAAAATTGATGCACAGAGAGGTTAGTGTTATTTCATGCTTTAAAAAATCATGTTCTTATGTCTTCATAATACAGCATATTAGTATGCAAACATCTTTTTCCAAGGCTACAATGTATTATGTTACATAGATAGGCCATATCTTTTGACAGTGGTTTCCTATTGATGTAATGCCTATCTTTTGCTCTTGAAAATGTGCTATAACGAATATGCTTGCTGTACTTCTCTTTGTACTTATTTGAAATGCAAATTAAATTTGCTAGAAATAGAATTTACAGTTAAATGAACATGTTCATTTACAATCAGGATAGGTATTAGCCAAATTGTTTTCTAGTTTGAGTTACAGCAATGTGTAGTCATACCAGACAAAGAAAGGCAAAAAGGTTGAAAGGTTGTGAAATACCATTACTGTTATGTTTTTTCTTGTGATAGTTGTACAATTGGTGACTTCTTGAAAATTATTTGTTGCATATTGTTTTCAATTAAGATCAAATATGTGAAGAATTATTTTGTGTTCTCCCTCTGTAGCTTTTCGCTCTAATACACTTCCACACTATTTTTCTCTAATTCTTATACTTTACAAAGCAGGTTTCAAAATGTTAATTAACTTAATGGTGAAAATGATATTTATGAAGAATCCACTGGCCCAGTTGAGGGGAATAAGAAATAAATGGCCCTTATTTTAATATGAAGGCAGTGTTCCTGAGGTAAACAGGAGAGGAAAGAGATATGCACTCCTTAGTGGCCCGAAGTGGTTGATACAATGTGTCAACTTGGCTGAATGACTCAGCAGCCGGGTTCCCTGTTGGTGGGAGCCCCACTGTGGAGCACAATTGGTTCTTCCCTGGAGTGTGACCAGGGCCCACCTAGGATATGATTGATAATTGGATTTCTCCCAAGAGCGGGATCAAGGGCCCATCCTGGGGTATGATCGGTTCCACCCTAGGGCACAGTGAGACCATGTCAGAATGACTGAGCACAAACAGACTTTTTAAAGAGCTGAAGGAGTCAACACTTCACTTCGTTGGAGAAGCTTCAGTCTTCATATTCAGACTGGACTTCATTGTCTGGCTTGCAGCACAGACTCTTCGGCATCCAGCTTGGATCTTTCGCCATCAGTTGCAGATTCTCCAGCGTCCATTTACAGACACTTCAATCTTCCATCGCAGACCCATCAGCTGATAGAGACTTACACGGAATGCTGAAGTGAAGTCCAGACCTCGGGATTGAATTCTTCAGTCCGGAGCGTTCAGACGCCCTGTGCGCACTTCCTCATCTGACTCTGTGGCTGACTATTGTAAGCCAATCTTATAATTCCTTATAGATTGTATATTTTGTGTTAATATCCATTCCTTATATTATATCTGTTCTGTTCCTCTAAATAAAACCCTGACCAATACATGGCCACTTTTTGATAAGCTGGCAAGGTCCCAGAGCTAATGAAGATGTGGTACCTGAGGTGAGAAGACCCTCAGGGACAGAGGTTAGTGCCTCCTCAAAAGATCCCTTGGCAGAAAAAGCATTCATAAATGGCCCATCCAACAATGCTGAAGGGGCACCCAATTAGAAAATTGCCCTCATGAGTTCCCAGTGAAGACCAGTTCCCACTGATCTGAGGGAAGTCCTCCAATGTTGTGGCTCGATTAAAAATCAGGGCACTTTCACATCACAAGATCAATGCAGATTTCTGCGTCTTCCATGAAATGTATATATGGACAGAGTGTGCTCAGAGTCACATTTAATGTATTTAACATAAAACAATGTCATCTCTTCGAGGTGGAAAACTCACAAAAAAGGAAGTTGTCCCTTTGTTCCCCTGCTCCGCTTCAGGAACTATCGGTGCCTTCTGCAAATGTAAAATTCTGTGTGTGTGTCTAGTGAAGACGTGACTGTGTCCAGAGTCAATTGATTAGTAGATGGGATAAAAAGTTAAAAGGGAAGAATTATATTTGGAAATTATGTGCAGATTGGTAATGAAGGAATTCTGCCCCCTGATTCTAAAATTACTCCCTTTTATTTAATTGACTCAAGTTCTGTTTGCAACAAGAGCATAAGGTTTGTCCTATGAGGACAGTGACAAAGTTAAGGTATTGCTTTGCTTTGGGATATTTTTCTTTTATTACCTAAAAAGAGTATTCACTGAGCTCATAAAGATTTTCTTCAGAATGTGGGGGAAATGCTGAATGTGTAGATACCAAAGCAATTCTCTAAAGCCCTCAGCAGGGAGTGTAAGCGTAAAACCCAGGGCAGCATCCAGGAAAATCCATATGAATTTTCTTCTGAGCAACCAATAGAGTTCTGAGGAAGATGATTCATCTCCTTTTAGTCCAGTGCCTTAGGTCTGTCTTTAAAAAGGAACACCGTCTAGTGAAATAGGAATTGCTTTTGTCCTATTCTTTATTGATTCAATTTTTAAGTAACTGCAGTGAGATATCTGGTGAAAGTACAATTCGTTTCTTGAAAAATATGGTGAATTTTTTTGTTGTTGTTGCTTGTTCTTGGTTGATAACTACAACATAATGAATCTCAATAAAAGCAGAATTGGGGGGGGTCCAGCCAAATAGCTCAGCAAATTAAAGCACCTGCAAGCAGGCACAGAGGCCAGGGATTCAATCCCCAGGCCTGCCATGCCATGCAGGTCCCATCCCCAGGGCGTGCTGAGACGGTGTGGTGGTGCACACCTATAATCCTAGCTCTTAGGAGGCTGTAAACAGGTAGATCGCTACAAGTCCAATCTAGTAGTGAGACCCTGAACATGCTGTAAACCTTCTGCCGCCAATAAAAAGCAGAATTTCATTTCAACACAGGATGATAACTGAGCAAACACATAAATTTCTGAAGCACAAATTAAAAAATGCAGATCTGTGAATTCAGTACTTCCAAGTCATAACCAAAGAAGTAACTTTGAAAATCTTTGTGCAAGAACAATAAGAAATCTGAGTTTCTTTCAAATTTGATGTCTGTATCTTTTTTTCTTGTAAGTACTTCTTGCAGCACTACAAGCGGAACAGTCAGAACCATATCTGGAGCAGCTGTGGTAGGCCTTTGTCGACTGTGTTACGAATGTGCTGCTGAGACTCATCGGTGCTCTCTTTCTGTGGAGCGCTTTCCTCAGACCATGACTACACCCTGCGTAGTAGCCAATTGCCCTGCTAATGCAAATGTCTGTGTCTGTGTGTGGGGGAGGACAACCAAGAGATCCCAGATCTCTGGGGATCCAGCCATTCTAGAGTACCTGGCACAATAACCCTCCTGAAATCTTTCCCTTTCCTTCTCTTGACTTCCCCACTCCATGACAGATTTTTTCCCTCATTGCTTAATAAATAATTCCCAATCCACCTTTTTCTCAAGTTCTAGTGAAAGAGCCAGCAAGGGCATCATATTACTTCAACATGGATATTTCAAGGACAAGCTAGAAAAAGACATTTTAGCTTTGGGGAACCGTGTATACATCCATTTGGAAATAACATTAGGAAAGTTCCTAAAAGCTATGGTGGTCATACTTAGGAAGATGCTGTTTAGAACTTCTGGAGTACAGAGGAGGGAGGCCAGGAAGTGCCCTTTTTAAAATTTGTGGATATTCATGAAATGTAAGGATATTTAAGATAGGATCCTGCTAGCATTTGAGAAACATCCATACCTTAATTTCCATAGAGGATCACAGGAGTCTGTAATGGGTCTGGAGTTGGAGTGAATCTGAATTGCAGAAAACTAAGCCTTTTCTCCTCTAGAGCCTTCTGGGCCTTACCTCTGTGTGTGTGTGTGTGTTTACAGTTTCAGTGAATGATTACAGCAGTGCCCCGAGGTACAGTGCGACACGATGATGCACAAAGGCATAGCCTTCTGCTTTCCATCACTAGCAGAAATCATCACCAGAAAAACACTTTCCTCCGCAATCACCAGACTATGTTCCTGGCTAGGCCTGATGCCACTGTGCATAGCGTTCATGACAGCAGCACGTGGCACTCCGTATAATAAGTGTGAAGTGTGATTGAAAAGTACTGTGAACATTTATATTAAAAGTAATATAGTAAAAGATACCTTGTCATCAATGCCCTTAAATATTTTACCTTTTCAAACATATTTATCCTATCTTTCTTGACAATTTCTGAAGCAGTTCTGAAACACATTTTTTGGGAGCATTTTGAACTGTGCTGCGTGGATATATCCATTTCCTGAGTCAATTCAAAACATTTACCTCTTGTCATCCTTTTGACTTTGGGGAAGAGCCAAAGGTCTCGTGGTGCCAGTGGATGCGAACATACTGTAATGTTTTCGTGGGACTGCCTTTCCACTGCTGAATGGCAATGGTCATCAACGTTCCCTGAAGTTTGAAAGAAGACTCACAGAACTGCCTCAGAATGCGGCAAGAATAATTGGGTAAGTGTGTCAGAAGCAAGCAGGCGTACTTCAAAAAGAATTAATAGCAATTTGTCCTTTACTGTAATCATTTCTAAAACATTTAAACATTCTCTGCATATTTTAATCACACCTTATATAGGGCAGGAGATTATTGCTCAGGATATAATTAGCAAACTCTGCAAAGTACCTATTGCAGCCTCTGGCTCCCACAGAATAACCTTCTAAAGTGTCTTGCACTTTCATGTCACCTTCACATGCCCTAGTCGTTGTAATTCCACCTTATTACTTTGTCCGCTTCTAAAATCTCTGTTTCCTGGGAGCTGTCTGTGCAGCCAGAACCAGCAATGGTGACAGAAGCTGACCAGGAACCATCTCTCTCCTACCTAAGCAACAGCCTCCTGTCAGTTTCAGAGCTGGCAGGGAAATTGCGTGAATCAGATTCAATCCACCTCTAAAGATTATATTCAAGTGCTTGCTGTCATTGGGAACTGAGGACAACCAGTACTATCCTGTCTACCAGCTTGCTCAACCAAAAGTCTTTATACTCGGTGGCCTCAAAGTAGCTCCACCCCATCAAGACCTTTCAGGCAAGCAGCCCTTCATTGGTCAAGCAGCGCATCCTTCCTTGTGCTGGTGCAGGTGATTGCAGAGGTCAAAACTGAACTCTGGGCACTTACCTAAATTTCTAAACTCTACCTTTCACATATGGCATTTTTACTGTAGTACGTTTTTCTAATTCCAGGAAAACATGATGAAAGCAGAAAAATTGCAAAGCACAGCACATCACAGAAGAAGGAAAATCCATAATAATAATGACAACCTCCAGAACAGTGGCTGCTTTTATTGACAAATTAGGATATTTTTCTGTAGCTGATTAGATGTAGGTGCTTTGCAGGGCTCTTTCACTGGGGGAGATGTTGTGAATAAAGATCTTGACACAATTATCTGGCTGCGCCCTCAAAATGCAACTCCCTTGACATATAGGTCTCACGTGTGCCATTAGCGGGGCCATTCAGAGGCATGGTCTGTGCCTCTGTCCTGTCCTCTGTTCCAACCCCACACTTAGGTTAACAGATGAAGCAAACAGGGGGAAACAGAACCAGCAAGAACAGGGCCACTTTGTACACTGGCTCAAAATAGTATTTCTTGGAAATAGCATGCTACTAGGTAATGATATTATACATTCTGTTGATTTAAAAAATGTATCCTAATTAATATTTTTAATTTTTTGTTTGCTTTAGATATGGAGTATTCCTACACAGTTTGGACTCAGAGTGATCCTCCTATTTCCACCTCCATAGTGCTGAGATTCTAGGTGTGCACCACCACCCCTGGTTCTGGGGTCAGCATGTTGAACCTGGGGTTCTGGGAGTGGAATGGCATGTGGTACTGGGGATCAAACTCAGGGCATTGTGTTTGCCAGCCAGGCACTTATGCTGCTGAACTATTTCCACAACTGCCTTTAAAAATTTTTAATAGAAATGTGTCCTTGTAATTTAATTGTCATTTGTAATGTATACACATGCATAAACATATCCATGCATTTACATATCCACATATGCAAATATTTCTGTCTGCCTACATTGTTTCTAATAGCAAAATGTTCTGAACAACCTAAAGAGTGAGTCACTTGGGATCAATGTAACAACTGTATAGGAAAACCAAAGAAAGGAATTCTGCGTAACATTTGCACATCTGTATATCCGTATGTATGGGGAAATGAGAAAACAGTAAGTTATGATTGCTTGTCATGTCACTTTTCTATGTAAAAATATATGACTTTTAATTATATATAATATTAATAACTGAGATTTAATAGAAAATAAAAAGGAACTAAATGAAAATATCTTAAAGAAGCTTTCATTATGAAAAAGGAAACACATTTTAAATGAAGAGAAATGGGTAATATCCATGGATGATTTAAAAATTCATTTGGTGAAAAGTAAATTATCTAGTAATTGGTGTCATAATTCTCTGCCATGTGATCACTGCAAGAAGCCTCACAAGTGTTGCCTTACCTACCACCCCGTCACTGAGACATAGTAGCAAACATAGTTTAAAAGGGGAAAAGTGTCCTTTGGCTCCCAGTGTACAGAAGCTTTAGCCCATAGCTGGCTCTGAACTACAGGGGCTCAACTGAAAAGAAACCATGACGTGGCAGCTGCAGTGAGAGAGAAAGTGATCGGAGAGACGTGCCCATTCCAGCAGCACCCCAGTAACCACCTCCTCTGGCCAGGTTTCCCCTCCAACATCTCATTTAGCTAAAAGTCACCAGTGGCCCAATGTACTGAAGCACGTCACAGCCCCCACAGTCCAGCCATTCTCCAGAGCCCTACCAAGGAGTGGATGAGCCTTGGCAGCATCGATATCTAAAACATGATTGGTATATTTTTGGAATTTAACAAATGAAGGATTCTATATATCTTAAAATAATTTGTTCTTTCTGTGTTCCATGAATTTATATCCCTCTCCTGAATTTATACAGTATATCCATAATGGGAACAAAAAACAAGCCATCCGTAGAGCAGGGGTGTGTTCTAGAAATCATGGAGATTGCATTCTTTGGTCCTGCTCAACTGGGAAAAGAAAGTTAAAAAAAAAAAAAAAAAAGGAAAAAGAAAAATACTTTTTGAGACAATTCAAGATAAAAATGTAAACTCAAATTTTATAAGCGGTAGTGATACTAACCATAGCAGCTACTCATAAGAAAAATGAGAAAAAAGTCTGAATTTTTATTTAAAGACAGGAAAGTAAACAACAAACAACCAAAGGAAAGCTAAAGGATGGGTTTTATTTAGATGAAAGCAGAATGTGATCAACTTGAAATAATGAAATGGATGAGTTAATGAATAAAAACACTGATTTTTTTGATCTAACTAAATAATTCAGAAGTAGAAAAGCACAAATACATAAAGTAGTAAATGATGAGAATTAACTTGCTATAACTGGAGGGAATTAAAAGACTTAAAAGAGACTTTTTTTTGACTCTGTAAAAGTGAAAAAAAAAAAAGGAAAGGAAAATTGTGCTAAGAAATTGCACTAAAGTTGAATGACTCTAATAAAAACAGAACACTTATGGGGTGCTTTGTATAGAAAAATACTTTTGGAATAATGCTGTCTTCTCTACTAATCAAGAAATCCAGGCATATTTTTCATTGTATTGCAAGTAAAAAAAAAAAAAAAAGAAAGAAAGAAAGAAATGAGACATGAGAAAATGAGAAAGATAATCTGAATTTTCACTATTTGGTATATTTGGTACTGATGGGAATGTATACTTATAACATCAAAGAGTCAACTATTAAAAGTAGTTATAATAATAAGGTTGTATGAATTAACTCATTTATGCTCAAGATCAAATAGGGCAGTATACAAACTAAGCAAGGGATTTACCACTGAGCTGTACTTCCAGCCTGATTATGTACAGAACTCAGCGGAGAATCAAGTACAGAAACAAGTGCTTAGGAGGACACAGGGACTGGGGTTCCATCCCTGGCGTGTTGTGTTGGCCCTACTCCTGGGATGTGTTGAGATGACTAATGAGACTGGGCGTGGTGGCACATGTTAGTAATTCCAGCACTTGGGAGGCTGAAAACAGGAGTTTCACTCTGCATCTGATCTGTTTAATGAGTCCCTGTGTTGTAGACCTTGTACTAAATGCACTAAAAAAAATGAGTAGATTTCTCATTTAAAGACAACAACAAAGAAAAGCCATTATATGGCATTCCCCTTGATATCATGCAATCAGTGATAAACTAATTCTTACTAGACAAAAATGCAGTATTTGTATATGAAAAACAATTCAAAACAGTTTTGAAAGACTGAGAATGACATAACATGTGGGAAATGATACTGTGGTATGAGATAGGAAGGTTCACATGTGTCCAAATTTCTGTTTTCTGTAGCTTATTGTAGGCCCAGTAAAAATGCTTGATTTCTTAAGCAAACAATCATAAGCTAAATTTCATGCATAAAAGTTAATAGATAAAAGCTTAGGAAAGGTAAGAAAAAGGATAACATTTTGAATATTAAACTTGTTGTAAGACTACACAAAATTAAATACCGTGGTTCATAAATACATATGGATTTTGGGAGATATACATCCAAATACACGCAAAATGTTGCCATTGATAAGCAGAACTTTAGATACATGCAGAAATGATGATTATAAACAGCAAATGTGGATGTTGTATATAATATAGTCATCCTAAACAATGAAAACCATTTGTACCTTACATCTCACACTAAGAAAAACTTCGAATGAGTGAAAAATTTTAAATAAGTAAAATATATAAATATTGAAAAAACTACATAGGTGTGCTTAAAGGAAAAGAATACTATACCCATTAAGCTAATCTATAATACAGCAGTGGGGAAACCCTGCCTAATTGTAACACAAAACTAAGAATAATTAAAACCTAACATGCTTCATTATAACAAAATATTCATGCATGAAAAATATATGCATATTAAACTACAAAACATTTTGCAAATCACCTTGCAAAAAAATCATTACCTAGTCATAAAAACACTGCCATAGTTGGTAAGAAAAATGAATGACTAAATAAAAAGTGGTCAGAAATGTAAATGTTTCATTGAAAGCAAAATTTATGTGACTTAATCTTGGTGACAATGCAAGAAAAACCAAGGAAGGGTTGAAATAATGGAATTTTATTAAAAGTCTATATGGACCATAGAGGAGAAACCCGCTAGGCCATATAGGAGACTTCTTGAACAAAATAATGAAAAAATGAATTACTGACTAGAATTATATAACTTCATTGGTACAATGTCATATGTATAGGTCAATAGACCTACAAGTAAGTAATAAATAAATACAAAGGGAAGAAGAAATTCCTCCCTGGCATAAAATTCCAAAGTTGAATTCAAATTAATGTAAAAGAAACATTGAAAGTGTAAAAATCATCACTTCACTTACATATGCTAAACAGTACAGTGAATTAATAATCAAAACTATGAGCATAGCTTCAAAGCATATCTCAGATAGGCCGGCCTGATAGCTCAGCAGACTAAAGCATCCCTCCACCCTGGGCCCTGAGAAGTCAATTGAGATTGAGCATGGTGACATTTGCCTGTAATCCCAGCACTTGGAAGACTGAAAACAAGAGGATCAGTAGAATTCAATCTGTGAAGTGAGACTCTGTAGTTCTTGTACTAAATATATGCTTCAATCAGCTGGGGAGATAGTTCAGTAGAAAAAGCTCTTGCTTGGCAAGATCCTGAGTTTAATCTCCAGGGCCACCACCACCAAAAAAAAAAAAAAAAAAAAAAAAAAATTCCTAGATACTTAATAATCACAAAGGGGGAAATAAAATATCTGCCCAATACTCCCATGATATGATCCAGCTAAACATTAATAGAACAGAAGAGATTCAAATCACATGTTATATGATAATCTAGTATAAAGTACATGCCATCACTTGTGTGGTAGTCTCACCACAAAACATAGTCAGAAAGAAATGCACAAAATAAGTGATCAGCCAATTTTAACAATATGCAAGTTAAAGGGGGTGGTGGCAGTCTATAGACCTCTTCCAGAGTTGTGACTACTCAACTGAATGTGTAATCTTGAATTTAATCTTACATCAAAGAACACATACATGGTCATTGGGAAAATGTTAAGTATCTAAGCTACAGTCCTTGTATTATGTTAATTTAATGCTATTGGTAAACGTCCTGCATTTTTTTTTATCAAATATAGAGTTTTGGAGAGCATTTATGAAGATTATATGAGATGAGTCCCCAGTAATTTTTAAAGTTTTTATATGCTAAATCTTTTCTAAATGAAAAGTGAAAGCTTAATCATTAAAAAATACTAGGAAGCATTTTTTCACTCACAATATTGGCGAAGGATAAGTTGTTTCATAACAGGATTAGCGTGTGAAAAGAAAGAAACCTCGATACATTAGTAAAATCTCTAATGGGTACATGAAAACTTAATCTTACATCACTATGCTTACTCTTGCATATGGAAAAAATATCATGTGCCCATGGACATACATTGTAGCATCATTTGCAAAAGAAAATGAGACTGCATTCACTTTCATCGACAGAGGACTGGTTGATCCAAACAATAAGCAAAATAATATTTTTTAAATGCCATCAACTACTTAAAGAAAGAAAAGAATGAAGGAGTATTTCATGCAATGTAACTGAATATCTAGAGTTAGGTACTACATGAAAAGTCAAGGTTCATGAAAGTGAACCATTCGTATGTATAATTCATATAAGATATGTTTGTATAAATACATGAAATATATATATATATACACACACATGAAAACAAATATGAAGAACTGTGGATTGGAATGAGAAGATATTAATAGATAAGAGATAGCGGTTACGAATAGGAGTATTGTACTCTGATTTCCTGAGTTTCAATCCCAAATTCATCACCTCTGAGTATGATGGAGAGTTAATTACCAAATCACATGGAGCCTCAGCATCTTTTGTATAACACTCACTACCTACAAGGTTTTACTGAGAGTCCTGTGCTTTAAAATGTCTATCTCAATGTGCAGTGCTTAAACAGTGAGTCCACAAATGCTATTGTAATCAATCGTTGGGAAGAGAAACTTTGAATGCGATGCCAGCTTAGGCATAAAGCTCTGGGCTGTATATATTTTAAATTTCAAGCTTCACTATATTAGCTGCTATACATATTTTGAATTTCAAGGTACTTGACTGTATTGGCTATTAGAATATAGAAGAGATATGAAAAATACTTTCAAATGAAAATGCAACTTTGTCAATTATGCGGAGTTAAAAATTTATCAAAAATTTCACACTTGTCACCCAGTTGTGACACTCTGCAAATCTTGGTGTAGACATTTTATTTCTGCTGGAGAGGATTTTACATGTCAATATCATAGCAAACTATGTATCTGTATTTATCATTTTAATTGTCAGCTTTGTTTTTCAGACAAAGAAGGGAATGGCAGGCCTTAGAAATAGCAACCTGAGACAAATGGTCAGCTTCTATCTCTGGTGATGGAGAAGGAGAAATAAGGGTGCAAAGAGAGCAAGCCCCAGTGGTCCTTGAAGCTCAGAAGGTGGGCTGTGCAGATGAACCAGCTGAGACCAGTACAAGCAAGAATATGTATAAAACAAAGTCAGGCATGGTAGTACATACCTGCAGTCCAAGCATTGTGGAAGACTGAGGCAGGAGGACTGCACATGGAAGTCCAGCCCGCTCAATTTAGCAACTGAGCAAGACCATGTCTCCAAATAAACATAAAAAGGAAAGAAATCTGAAAAGTTACCAAATGTAAAGAAAGGGCTTGTGTTCAATTTCTATTACTGTAAAGAAATAAACAAGTTTTAAGAGAGTCAAAATTAATTTTATCCGTTATATGCTTTAAAATATATTTCAATATTTTAGCTTTGACTAAATAAACAAGTATTTGGTTATTATAATATAGTTGATACCATGTTTCATACTGAACATGTTTGTCCACCTGAGAACTAAATGTGTTGTGAGATGTTTAGATCTAGGTATTGTGCACGATTAAAAGCTATGTATGTTTACAGCACATAAGTATTCAGCGTTACTGGTAAGTGTTCTCTTCTGTACAGTATGCTTTGTACCTGGACTTCAAATATATAAAATAGCCAGTAAAACATTGTAAAGCTCTTTTGTGTATATTCAGTACCATTCAGTACTTGGTGCATGTTGGAGGGACTGTTATTTGGATGTTCCTGCTATTTAAAACCTGTTGTAGGGGCTGGGGAGATAGCTCCGAGGCACAAGTGCCTGCTGGGCAAGTGCAAGGTCGTGAGTTCGAACCCTGGTCCTACCAAAAAAAAAATAAAATAAAATAAAACCTGTTGTACTTGGTTTAACTTTGGTTCTAACCAAATAAATATTTTATTATGAGATAAATAAGATACCTTTACACATTCATATAATTAGACTATTTGTGCTCATTAGCATTTTCCTGAGCTTGTACAAGATCTATAGCTGTACTTGTGTTTTTTTTTTTCCCCCACTGAGGGGAAACTTTATAGATCTGTTAAATGCAAACATTACATGATTATAGATACTGAACCATAGGTTCTACATTTTGCCTCAAAGCAAAACTCAGTTGATGTGCAAAGTACTTCTATATAGCTGAAATTCTTATTATATTGTTATATTTCTTTGCATGTGTTATGGCTTATGTCTAGTTGTTCCCCCAAAGCCTCATGCAATCATGGGTTGGGATCTTCTAGTCTGAGACTTCACTCATGACCCACTGGGATTACGTATTTTAGCACTGATGGGATTATGGGTCTGAGTGCTTCTGGGATTATGGGTGTATCCTAAGGTGGACAGGCTGAGGCAGAGAGCCTGATGTAATATAAAGAGAGACAAAGAGGCAGACTCATGCTGTTATTCTCTGTTGCTCTGGTTGGCTAGTTACCTCTGTCACCATATTATTGCTGTTCTGCCGCTATGATTCTGCCACATTCCACTCAGCCTTGAGTCAGCTGAATATGGACTGAGATCTTCAGTAACTGTGAGCTAAATAAACCTTTCCTTCCTTCATTTTGAGTGTTTGGTATTTGTCCCAGCAATGAGTAAAAAGTAACTAAGACAAAAAAAAATAAAAATAAAAATAAAAATAAAAAATAAAAAAAATTTAAAAAAAGTAACTAAGACAGCATATTAAGTGCATTTATTCTCTCTAAGTGTTCAGTCTTCTGAAACACAGAGCTTAGGAAAACACCATGCCCACCTTGTACTTCCAAACCAAAATGATTTGTAACAGTAGACTTTCTCAGGTCTGGACTGAGGTGTTCTTGATTGTATTATGATAATTAGACATACCCAAGTGCTGATTTTTGGCTAGTGTCACTCCAGTAATTAAAAAGTATAAATAACCACATAAAGAGCGCATCTCTTTATCCCTCTGATATGATTGCTTTAACTGTCTTGGGAAGATACCTAAAAAGAGAACAGCTGGGTGATGTGGAGTTTCTAGTTTGCATTTTTTTGAGGAATCTCCACACTGATTGCCACAGTGGTTGTTCTCTGTCAATGCACTCACTCCTCCTGTTCACTGGCGTGCACTCATGTAACTGCTCAAGCTCCAGAGTCCTCGTCTGGATTTTCCTCAATCTCCTGTGTCAAGACCCATCTTGATCTTTGTCAGTTCCTCAAGCTGAAGTCCTTTGCTATCTTCTTTTACTTTCCAAATAAGCTTGGTGTTGCAAGCTCATGCTTTAGTTTCAATTTCCATTATCACTAAAGAATATGTACTCACCCAGACATTTGCATCATATTTATTCTGACAGCATTAATTCTTAAACACAATCTAACCTTTGTATTTTTTTTTTTCATGTAGTAAGTACAGTGTGTAAAGGGTCTCACTACACAGATTTGACTTGTAGTGATCCTTCTTGTATCACATCCTCCCAAGAACTGGGATTACAGACATCCACCACCACTCCCAGTTTCATTCACCTTCTCGGTATGCCTTGGTGGCGGGGCCTGGCATGCCCTCTGTGTCTACCTAAGCAGGTGTTTTAATCCACTGAGCTATCTGGCCAGCCCCAAATTTTCTCTAAATTTCTTCGTTCTTATCTGTTTGTTTGTTTGGTTTGGTTTGGTTTTGTAGTACTGGGGATCAAACTTAGGATCTCGCACTTCCCCGGGCAGTCACTTATGTTGCTGAGTTGTATCCCTTTCTCACAATCTAACCTTTGGATCCACATTTTTTTGCATTTATCCAAATGAAATATATAACTGTCTTCTACAACGAATATTTTATTGGCACAAAGCTAAAGTGCTTTTTATTAACTTAAATATAAGATTTTTGATTCAGTATTTATACTGGCTTAATTATGTTCAGTAGATATATTAATGGCTGCAGGCAAAAATATAGACACAAAAATAATAAAATTCTGCAAGAAAACCATCGCCCACATTATCTTCACAAATTTCATGAAATAATTATCTTGAATAATTACTTAAAGTACCGATGATTTATCGAGTATGACCTTTTATAAAGTATGATTTGATGTAATAAAATGCATTTAACTAATTTAGCTAAATTGAAAAGCTTTATTATTCTTAGTCTTTGATTCTAGAAATGGAAAATGGAGCAGGAATTTCAATTAGCATAAAAAGCTATGAGATTATATGCAGATTTCCCACAGGAATTTCTATCATAAATTCTATGCTCCATGCCAACACCAATGCTATCAATGAAAATCTTTTCGATGTCAAAACTTCAATTATGCTAAGATTAAATTTCAGCATTGACACCTTTTAAAGAAGAAAAAGTAACGAAGTCCTTCTTGGCCATCTGACTTCTATGGAATTTGTGCTGTACTAGTTCAGATGCAATAAGATGTTAAGCCTTGATTCTAAAAGCAGCATAATGGGTCTTCTTACTTGTTTTCTTTTTTTCTAATTTCTTTTTAAAAATATTCTTTTGCTCCAGGGTCTCAGTACACAGTTCAGACTCATAATCCTCCTACCTGAGCCTCCCAGTGCTGGGATGACAGGTGTGTGTCACCATACCTTGAGTCCTGGGGCTGGCATAGCATGTAATACTGGGGATTGAATTAAGGACCTTGCATTTGCTAGGCAGGTGTTTATGTTGCCAAGCTCTCTCCTCAGCCCTTCCTGCTTATATTTTAATAGTGTATCTCACAGCAGGACCTCAAAGCCACCAAATAAACTTTTCCAAATAAGAAACAAATGGCAGAAGTGAGTCTTTTTTTTTTTTTTTTTTTTGTCTTTTTGAGACAGGGTTTCACTATGCAGTTCAGGCTGGCCTTGAGCTTACTTTTGTAGCCCAGGCTGGTCTTGAACTCACACTGATCCTCCTGCCTCAGCCTCCTGAGTGCTGGGATTACAGGCATGCACCACCACGCCCGGCTAGAAGTGAGTCTTTACAGCCCACATGTCATGCAGATAGCTGAATGTTCAACAGTATTACTTTATTTAGTGTCCAAAATATTCGTAACATACCAGGGCTATTAATGACATTTACAAATAAACAAATTGTCAAAGAAGTTTCAGGTTGGATTTATCATGCATGTCCTCTACGATTTTTTTTTATACTCATCCTCCAGTTCTGTGAATTTACCTGGTTTCGACCCACACCTCCCCTCCACGTGTCTGTCTCCCAAGCTAAGCAGCCTGGATGCTTTGCCTGAGTAGGCTGTCATGTCGAGCAGTGCTTGCCAGCTGTGCTGCAGGCCCTGGTCATATGTAGATGCTGCTCCAAGGGTCTGGCTTCAGATGCTCTGCTTTTCAGCTCCAGGCAGGACCTGTGGACAGGTAGTCTACTGACCACACTGTCGACTGTGAAACACTAGTACCTTCCTTTCTTCTGGCGGGACATTCCAACTCTATGGAAAAGCTTCAGGAGCTATTCATCTGGTAATTGATTTACAAAACTAGCACAGTATAGCCTCATCAGACTGGCCAATACAAGGTGATTTTAAGCATTGTTAATTTTATGTGTAGTAAAGGATGCCAATGTTGAAATATATTTCTCATTCTTCTGATACATAATGCATCAGTCAGGGTTTTACTAGAGGTGCAGATATAACACAAGATGTACAAATGTATAAGAAATTCCAAGAGTGGCTTTCAGGGGTCAGCCACAGAATTAGATAAGGAAGCAACTGAGGGTGCCTGCACACTGGAGTCTTAAGGATTCAGCTCAAGGTCTGGAACTCACTGCAGTATTCCATGCAAGTCTATACCAGGATGCCAATGTATCGGCAATGGAAGGTTGATGGGTCTACACCAGAAGGCTGAAGGATCCAAAGCAGAAGCCAAGAGTCTTACTAGAGCCAGGAGATGATGACAAAGCTGATGGCAAAGACTGGAGCTCCTCCGAGGAAGGATCAGACTTTGCATCTTTCCTCATTCTCCCTAAGTGATGAGTCACTCCTGAGTGTGCCTCTGCACCCTATGGTGTGGAACTGCTGAGCCGATTTAGTTAATCTCTTAACTTCTCAAGTTGACAGAATCTACAACTCCACATAAGTAGCCAATACATTTTACTAACAATCAGAAACTAATGACAAAATTGTATGAGTAATGATAAAATATTTCTCTGGCAATTACAATCAGAAGAAAAAGAGACCTACAAAAGCATTTTAACATACACCTTCCTAAAATTGTAATGGACATATCACCTAATATCTATTCAATTTTGTTAATAATCTGTAACATCATAAACAATCAAAGAAATGCGCTATTTCCTACGTATGTCCACAACTATGTTTTCTCTTTCTGGTCTCAGTTTTGTTTTCTCCCCTGTAAAGTGAGTCAAATCAGGTGGACAGACAGCACCTTTCCCAGGCTGGTAATAGAAATCGCCTTTCATTTTACGTCTTTATCCCCATGTGCTGAGTTGCTGCACATTGATAAGGCTTCCTTCATTCTCAAGAGCTTCCTCCATATAAGCCTGAGAAAATAGCAGGTGTACAAACTTGCCTATCTCAAAGGATTTAGCCCTAAAGAAATCTTCATACTGTAGCAATCTGTGCTAAGGCCCAGGAGGAAAATCTAGGTTGGTTTTCTGCTACAGCCTCCAGGATCTGAAGGTCAGCCACGCCTTCCTTCCAACTAAAGAAAACTTCCTTTGTAAATTTACTCCAGTTTACAAATGTTGAGCCTTTACTTCCACAAGAACGACATCTCTGAGTAGTCATACACATGTTTTGCTTTGTTTAAATAACACTTGGAATGTAAATATAGGGGTGCTCACTTTATTTCCTGAAGATAGTCTCCTCATAACCATTTTATTAAGTGTCTGAATCTCTGCACCACAAAAGTGTCATGTTCTCATGGGTGTTGACATTAGGCTGATACAAATGATGCTGGAAAGGAAATGAATTTGATTTAGTGGATGTTGAACGATTGCTGAGCAGAACTCTACCTGTCTTGGTGGACAGGGAACACAGCTCATAGTGAAGACTTCACATTTCTGCTCTCTGGGTTTTGGTTTTTTGAGAAAATATTCCTTGTAACCTGCTTTTCTTCCTCCCTTTGCTTTTCCCTCTTTCTGTTCTTGTCTTTCTCTCCTTTGCCTTTCTTCTCTCCCTCACTCCTTCCTTTCCTTCCTACTAACTTGCTGAGGAAGAAGGCTAAAATTTTTGCTCCTTGCAATGCTATGGATCTAGATGCTTTTCATTTCCCATTACGTCAGTGCTAGAAACAAAGTACATATTTCATGACAAAGTCACTCCGTTCCCATTATAAATATATTTTGTTTTGCTTTTAATGCTGTCATGAAGAAGCTCAACAGATAAAGAAGCCACTTACTGTGTCCCTCATACTTGGAAAATATAGCCTTCTCTTTTGACGAGAGCTGGCTTTGATAACCCTGTGTTGTATGATCATATGCTGTGGTAGAATTTATGACACTGCAGTAGAAATGCTTGCTTTTCTTTCTCTCTGTCTCACCATCACGCCTTGCTCAAGAAAAGGAGGGTTTACTGGTAATCAAAATCAGACTACCAAGGTTCAACACCCACTATTTGCAATGTGGCCTTGAATAAAGTTTACCTATTTTCTGCACCTAACGTTCTTTCTCCTTAAACCGGGACTGAAAACAGTGCCAAATGTAAAGGCCTGATCTCCTCCAGATCAAATAAGTTCATGTACGTTAGTGCTAAGTCAGTGTCAAATGTCAAATGGGTGATTTTTTTTCTCTTTATTTAGCTCCTGCCGTTTAATGGGATTACAATAAATTATACGCTGTAACTTGAGGTTTGCCTGTGTTTGCATCCACGTTTACCGTCTAGGCTGCCTCATTCCCTCTTGGCTTCCAGTCATGGCTCTAACACCATCCATGATTCTTTCTGTACAGTACTGCTCACACTCGCAGTCAAGCTACTAGCCCACCAAGTGCAGCAGTGCACTGAAATGTCTCAAGAGAGCCTGGCTATAATTATAATTTTTGGTGTTTTGGTATATTTACTTTTATTTCATTTATTTTCTTTGACCCTTCCTCCATGGGCATCACTTTTTCTGAAACTAGTTAATTCCTTTCTGTGACCTTAGCACCAAACAAATGTCTGTTACTTACAACCCAGAGATGTTAATTAAATGAAGACACACATGAATAACAGGTGAAAGTTGCAGTGATCAAAGATAGTATATCCATCCAAATAAATTTACATGCAAGTTTCCTCCTTTGATTTCTTTCTCTCCTGCTCATGGGTGAGAGGAGGTCTTCCTCAACAGATCACTCACAGATGTTTCCTGGCACAATGAAAGAAGGCAGAACACAGCTTCCTGCAGTGGACACACACCTATGTCCAATTCTTCTGCAGGCAAAGGGATGTGGATAGCCATGGTTGTCCAGATGCTCGTAGAATAAAGACCACTGAGAATAAAATTTTGAAATTGTGGCCTTCTCTTTTTTGAGCATTCACAGAAGATAATTTGTAGGATGATTTATTGCCTTAAACTACCTAAGCTTTGACTTTCCATATTTTATCTCCTTGAATGTCCCAGTCATGATTCTAAAGGTTATTTACCCTGTGCAATACGGCAAGAACTTTACTACATTTTCTGCCCAGTTTCCCCCCAACTCCTCATGCAGTTATGGGATAGACTTCTGGAGTTTGTGATTAATTCATGATGCAGTGCTGGGATTATGGACGTGAGTAATGCTGCGATTATGCGTGTAAATGCTGCTGGGATTATGGATGTGAGTGCTATGCCTGACCTGGGGTGGATGGCCTAAGTGCAACAAGAGGGACGCAGGCTTTCTCTCCATAGCCATTGTTGCTACTGGCTCCCCCCTTCCCTCTTGCTGTTTTGCTATTTTTCACTGCCATGAACTGCTGCCCTCTTCCTCTAATTTGGGGTATCAGTTATTTTGTCACAGCAATGAGAGAGAAGTGATGGGGAAAAACTTAATCTCTTCAGGAAAAAGAATCACTAATCTGTCCCACTAAGGAAGACTTGGAAATATCTATCAAGATGTGCAGTTCCACTGCAAGGCAGTGTGGGTTGTCCTGCATGAGCTTTTAATTCCAGAACTCTGTAGATACTAAAAAAAATGCACCAAGTAAAGAGGAGTTTTGCTTCACTTGTGTATCATCATGAGCTTCTGTTTCATTAAGACAAGGCTGAGGAAAGATGTTCTGTTATCTCTTATTCTTGCTAGATTCTTGTTTCCTATTTTACCTCTAGGATGCCTTAGTAGTATCATGGATGAATGTTGACACTGAATCATGTTTTATTTAATTTATTATCCTTGGGTAATATTAAAAAGCCAAGAGTGGAGAGAACTTACCAGTCATTATAAAATAATGAATGTGTACTTAAATTCTAAAGTTCTTAAAAAGAACTAGGCAAATGCTAAAATGGAAGAATATTTGGTTTTCATTCCTCAAATAAGCCTGTCCTAGATAACTTTGTCCAGGGAGGGTGTTAATATATCTAGAAGAGATTGCATATACTAACACCATCTTCACTTAAGTTTCTAAATGTTATTTGTGTCAAGGATATTTAAAAGTATATTTCCTCAGGTGTCTTGGTTATATTTCCTAGGTTTTTGCTTACTTGTTTCCTTTCTCTACTAGGTTTTTAGTGACTAGTAAACAAATTGTCAATGATATTACAATCTCTTTTTTTCACTGTTATGGTTTAGATCTACAATGTCCCTCAAAATTGTCCAGAGCTTGGAGGTGGGAATTTTGGAAGGCGATGGATCAAGGGGTCACTGTATCCATCAGACATAAGAGCTATTCATGATTCACAGGTAAATCTGCTACTAAAACTGGGACTTGCTGTGGAGATGTGTCACTGCTGAGAAGAGGAGGACCTTGAAAGGTATAGTGGCCTCCTAGGTTCTTTTCTTCCTCTTATAGGTTATGTCTAGTTGTCCCCCCCAAAGCCTCATACAGTCACTGGGGCTGCTTCTAGAGTTTGTAATAAATTCATATTCCAATGCTGGCATTATGGGTGTGAGTGCTACACCCATCCTAGGGTGGGTAATCTGCATACCACATAAGAGAGGGAGAGAGGCTTGCTAGCTGCTCCAGCTGCTACTCTGCCCATTGCTCTTCGCTATTTTTCACCATCATGAAAGGCTGGTCCCTTCCATTTGCCACTCTGCCTTACAGCCAGCTAAGGGTAGACTGAAACTTCTACTAACTGTGAGCTAAATAAACCGTTCCTTCCTTAACTTTGGTTGTTGAATATCTTGTTCCAGCAATGAGATAAAGGTAGCCAAAACACTTCCCCTTCTGCTTCCTGCCTGCCATGCAGTGTACAGTTTTTCACTGCCACATCCTGCTGTGATGATGTCCCTGTCTTGAAAACAGTTATGGACTGAAACCCCTAAACTGTAGGCCAAATTCAGCCTATCATTTTTTAGTTGTGAATGTCAAACAGTTGTATGTGTCCTGTCTGCCAGCAATGGGAAAACTGACTAAAATATTCATTGTCAATTGTATCAATTCTTCATCATTCAATTTTTAATCAAATCTTGTTTTCCTTTTCATTTTCTGCTTGAGATGTTTATCCTTTGTTTTTCCTTTTTTTTTTTTTTTTTTTTTTTCCACATTTTTTTTTTTTTTTTTTTTTTTTTTTTTTTTTTTTTTTTTTTACCACAAGTTTAGTTTTACTTTCTGATACAACGGCACCTCAGTTCATGAACTTAATTATTTTTATAGCTCTGGTTGTATAGTATGCTTCTAATTTGGCTGTGACCAGAATTGTGGAACAAATCGTCAACCAAATTCATCAGAATAGCTAAGTTCATAGTTCATGAATGCAGGTGTCATTGTGTTTCTATTATGTTTTTCACTTCTGAGTTCAGTGCCTTTTTTTTTTTTTTTCCTTCTGTATTTAGGATAAGGTCTACAGGGTGTCACTACATAGAGCTGATTTGTAGTGATTCTCCTGTTTTCAGCACCCCAAGTGCTGGGATTACAGCTGCATGTGCCACCATATCCAGTCTCAGTCACATCTCAGGGCACCCCACGAGTGGAAACGGCATGGCATGCCAGGGATCAAGTCCCGGGCACTGTGCTTTGAGTTGAGGGACTTTCATTTGTAAGTTTTGCACACTGTTATTTAGGCTTTTCTTTGGTATATTAGGCCACCTTATTATCTTTTCAGTGTATTTTGAAATAATAAGTTAGAGTTATGACATTATAAGGATGTAGCTCTTCCCTTCAAGAGAAGTTAGTGGGCTCCTGATTCTTCGAATTTTTCTTACGATATTTTTGATTAAGATTTAAACTTGACATATCTTTGTTGTTCCAAATATGTCAGTTTTCTGTTATTGTCATTTTCCTTTTACAAAGTGAGAAATATTCTAGTATTTATCATATTTCCATTATTTTCCCCATGGGAAATTACTTTTTCTGGTGGTTTAGAATGAACCAAGTTTCAGAAAATCTTTCCAAGCTGCACAGGTCTTTAGCTGTATTGCTCTGCCCTTGAGGTTTCCTAGGCATGTTTCCTGTTCCTTTTCCCATTTTCTGGGAGGTTACCCTTTATTTTCACTGTGCTTTCCTCGCCTGCTCAGTTTTTTTTTCTCATCTTTTTTTTATTGCATTTAATAAAAAACAACAATGTAACAGTTTCAAAACGCATTAGTAGTATACTTCCAGTATTTGATACAATGTATATTGTTGTCCTCCTAGTAGTTATACACAGCACAGAATGCAGCCATGATAATTTTTTTGAGCATTATTGGTACAAATTTTTTTTTCTCACTGAACTAAGAGAAAGTAGTTCTATACATAATCCAATGTTCCATAATCACAGTGGATTATTGGTAAGACTGGAAATGTCAGAAGCTGATGATTTAAGCCTTTTACAGTCGAGCATACTAATCTAGTTTTATGTTTTATGCCTCATGGTTAAACTTTTCTGCTGAGTGGTTAAGGGCCAGTTAAAGCAAGACCTGTATAACAAAACATAGAACTTTCGTACCTCCAAAGGTCAGTCAAATCCCTTTAGGATTTACTTTGAAACCATGTGCAGTGCTTTGTAGAACTGTTGTTGGTATCACCCATCTGGATGAATCACAGCCAGTGCTTGACCAATTTGCGCTCTGTGAAAGCCTGACAGAATGTTTTCTCTCTAGGTGACTCTCCTTAGGCACACTGTATATCTTCAAACCCTTTCCTCTGCAGCCCCAGAATCTCCTTGAACAGAAAACTTGGGACAGCACTGAGTTATAGGATGTTACAGCACAGGTTTTCTTATGTACTGAGTCCTCACTGACCTTGAAGGGCTAGGGTCAAAATATTGGCCATCCTTGTATCCCTTCTTTTTCTCTAGTATTTGGTCTGTACACTTACATTCTTTACACTACAGAACAAAAGTTTAGTGATACTATTACTCTATAGCATAGGTACTTGAGCTTAACATTACTGTCTTTCAGAGTATCAAACATCTTAGACTTAACTTAGAATTGGTATTATCTGTTAATCATTAATAGTCTAATAAATCTCTATAGAATGTGATAAAAGCTGTTACACATTTTAACACAGGAATTTAGAAACCTAAGCATATACAAAATTGTAGCCTTTTAATTCTTCGGTATTTTTCCTAGTCTCTTACTCTCATTTAATGCCACTTTTGTGTTCTTGTAAATGAACCATTCACTTGAGAGTATAGCAGTAACTGAAATTACATTAGAAGCAGCACACACCTAAAAGCCCAGAATGACAGGCATTCCACGCATAGTTTTAGTGTTACACATTGCTATCCTCAGTGTGATAAACCTTTTGGAGGTTCTTAAGACCCTATCTAAGTCATCCTGAGTATGTAAGTGCATGGTTTTGCTTCTTCCACGTTTCCTATATTTTCTGCTTGCAGTCACTTTGTTTTTTAACCCTTAAGTCCTTGATTTCTATTCAGCTGTGTGATGCCTCTCCATTTTTATTTCTTGTTTTGGGTTCTTACACTAGGGAGACTATAGCATATTTGCACGTGTAGATCTGGTTTATTTCATTTATGAGTATATGTTCAAGATACAACCACTTATATATGCAGTCTTCTAGTTAATCATTCTTTATAGCTGAGTAATATTCCATTGTATAAAGATACTACATCTTTTTGCCTTGAACTGGCAGAACTTTGTGCTCAATGAAAGCTCCCTGCTGCTGGAGTCCATGAGAGTTTCCTGGGTAATTCTCAGGGAATTGCAGGGCTCCAGTGCCCAGTGCCATGCTCCCTACTCGGGAAGCAAACTCTCTCCTCACGTCTGCTGCTGAGTTCTCCGTGGGCTCCTCAGATTTCACGGAGGTCATTGTTGTGTTATTTGGAGTTTCTGCTGTTCTCAACTTTCAAATGCCAGGCTCAAGGCTTCTCTCTCTCCCTGTATTCAGATTAGCACCATGCTTATCCATGGCTCATGTTGCATTTTTCAGTGGATATGAGGATATCTTGAAATCTAGTTCTGTTGCAAGTATTATGAAGCTTTTCATGTTGACTTCTGGTACTGGGAAATGGCTCTCTGGATCACTGAATTATATCTCCATCCCTACCAATTTAGATAGTGGACACACTAAGTTGCTCTGGCTAGGCTTGAACTTGTGACCTTTGTCACCAACTAAGGTTCTCAAGTAGTTAGAATTACATGTGTCTGCCACTGTGCTTGTCTTACCCATATATTTTTCATTTCATTATTTACCATTTGTTTTTATGGAGAAATCTGAGCAAATGTTTTTTCTGTATTTTTTAGGGAAGGGTCCATAAGGTGTTCAGGATCTCACTACAAGATTGGATCATAGTGATCTGCCTTTTTACAGCCTTCCAAGAGCTGTACAGGATTACAGGCATGCACCACCATGCCCAGTCTCAAATGCGGTCTCAGTGTGACGGGAGGGGGGGGGGGGCAGCACCAGCAAAGCAGACCCAGGAACCAAACCCCTGGACCCTAAGCCTGCTTGCAAGTGCTTTAATATGCTGAGCTAACTGGCCAGCCCTTGAAAAAATTTAAAGTCTTCAAATTAACAATATGTACAAGAATAAAAAATGAGGAAAGAGGACTTAGAAGAGAAAAAAATGGAAATGGGTGGGAGGAGGAAGGGGACAGTGTAAAAGAATCAAATCGCAACATATACAGAGGATTGTACACTGCATATATTGCAAACTTGTACTAATTAAAAATGAAGCTTTTCAAAGACCTAATAACAATAAAATATTTGTCATAACTTCTTCTACAAAATTTTGAAATAAACACATAATTAAAGTTTGTAGCATTACCATTTGAGATATATGTATAGGAGCCAAACATGGTCCAATTTATTCTATCCCTTACTTTTTCTTTTTTCTTCCTCTCTCTCTCTCTCTCTCTCTCTCTCTCTCTCTCTCTCTCTCTCTCTCCCTCTCTCTCTTAAATGTATTCGGTTGTTGCACAGTCTCACTAAGCAGCTTGGTCCTGTAGTGATGCTTCTGCTTTCAGCCTCCCCAGTGTTGGGATTACAGGCATTCACCACTACACCTTCCATGCTTAGTCTGCCCTGGGGGTGGGGCTGGCATGGCACTTGGTGGCAAGGATAAAACCAAGGTTCCTGACCTTGAGGAAGCTTGCCTCAACAGGTGCTTTAGTCTACTGATCTATCTCACCAGCCCATTAACTATTCTTTTGCAAACATTCAAATCAATAGCAAACAGTAAATGTTAATAAGCAAAAAATACCACTAACTCTGTCTGGTGGTAAAGACATGGACCTTCCATAGAACATTATTTTTATTTTGAGGAAGAAAATGTATTGGGCTGGGATGTGGCTCCATGGTAGAGCTCTTATCTTGTGTGCAGAAGGCCCTGGGTTCAATTACCAGTACTACAAAAGAATTTTAAAAGGAAGAAAAAAATGTATTAAAGAACACTGAGAAAGTTAGAGTTACACATGCAAACAACTGTAAGGTTAGTTTTAAAATAGAGATTAAAAAGTGTGACATGTTTAAGCAAGTATTTATACAGCAAGACAATTTAGTTGTAACCCACCATGATTAGTTTCTACAGATTCCAAGCTTGAGTGACAAATTTTTGCTCCATAGCTATTCACGTTAATGGAAACTAGTTACTATGTTCTTATTTAACTTACTACTAATCATATCCCAGTGTGCTGAATTTCAGAATCTTTGTCCTGATAGTATTTTCTGATATTTAATGTTTTGATTTATTTTTCTGAATCCAATTTTATATTTAAGAGAAACAAGGCAGTATCAAAACAGAAAATCACAAATGATTCAGAATTTCACAAAACAAAACAATATGAATTTCACAGTATTTGTTGTATTGTGCAGTATCAACTTCACATTAGTTACTCATATTAGCAGGCATAGGCATGCAAATTTGGAAGAAGAAAGATAGGAAGAAACATATAGGGAAATTAAGAAGATAAAAAGATCAAATAATTGAAAAAGGAGACAAAACAAATTAAAAAGCACCAACTGCTACTTTTCTCAAACCAGTACAAATCCACAGTCCGGTTGTCTAAACCATCCTGCTTACATACAAAGATATATTTCTTTCCCCTTTCGCCTCACCTATTCTTCTCCTCAACTCAGTAATTCCTTCCTTTTGAACAGAGTCATTCACTTTTCCTAGCATCAGTTGCATGCTTCATTCAGATTTGTTTCAAGCACAGAACTAAATACAAAACGAAGTAATCAGGAGGCTTACTGATAAGTTGGTACCATGCACTGCTTAGTGTTTGATAGCTTCCACCAGTTTTCATCTATTACTTCACACTTTTAATTTCTTCTATTTACTTTCTTCTTGGTGAGACACTTTACCATATACTCAAACATGCAAAGAGGAGAGGTCTATATTGACTCATAATTTTAGAGGTTTCCCTCCATAATGGGCTGGCTTCCGGGTAGAGCAGCATGGCAGAGGGAAAATAGCCCATGAAAGGGTAGCAGGAAACAATCAGAAGGATCAGGAAACAGGGAAGGAGAGAGCGATTTCTAGGCTATAATGCCAGTGGCCACTCCTCCAACCAGGTTTCCCTTCAAACATCATTTTTGGCTTTAGTTGATAGGCATTTGGGTTAGTTCCAGGATATAGCTATGACAAATTGTGCTGCTATAGATTTGGGAAAACATATGTCACTGTAGTATGAGGTTTTCAGTTCTTCTGGAAAATTACTCAGGGGGGTAATAGCTGGCTTGAATAGGATCTCCAATTTAAGCTTGAGAAGGAATCTCCACACTGATTTCCTTAGTGGTTATACTAGTCTGCACTCCCACCAACAGTGTAGAAGGGCTCCTTTTACTTCACAGCCTTCTGAGCTTTTGTTATTGACTGACTTCTTAGTGTTAACCATTCTTCCTGGGTTGAGATGGAATCACAGTGTTGTTTGAATTTGCATTTCTTCAGTGATCAATGACACTGAATATTTTTTATATATTTACTTGCTATTTGCATTTCTTCCTCTGAGAAGTATATATTCATCCAGATGCCCATTTTTGGATTGGATCTTTGAATTTGGAGGACTGATACTGTTAAATTATTTATATGTTCTAGATAAAAAGGCTTTGTTGGAGAGAAGTTGCCCATATTTTTCCAAGTTTGTGGGTTTTGTTTTTACTCTGTTAGAGATTTTCTTTGAAGTACAGAAACTTTGAAAAACATGAAATCCCCCCAGTTGTTTATTTGAAGTATTTCCTGTGCTGTTTGATTTTTGTTCATGAACTCTCTACCTACCCCCATGTCTTTAAAATTTGTACCTACATTTTCCTCCAGAAGAGTTAATGCTTCTGTTTCAATATTTAAATTTTTATTCCATTTTGACTGTAGCTTTGTGCATGGCATTCGGCATGGTCTAATTTTAGCCTTTGGCATGCAGAAATTCAGTTTTACCAGTAGCACTTATCAAAGAGGTTATCTTTGTTCCAGTGGGCCTGTTTGGTCCCTCTATCAAAGATAAGGTGACTAAGTGTGTTTGAAGTCATGTCTGCATCTTCTAATCTTTTCCATTGATCCTCATGTCTGTCTCTATGGCAGTGCCATGCTGATTTTGTCAGAGGAGCTTTGTAGTATAATTTCAGGTCAGGCATTGTGATACTTCCTATCTTTCCTTTGTTTCCAAGGATTGTCTTGCATATTGTGAGTGTCTTCTGATTCCAAATGAGTTTGGTGAAAGCATTCTTAGCTCTGTGAAGTATACTAATCCACTGATAAGTATCATATCCCATGACTCAATCACCTCCCAAAAGTCACACCTGTGTATAGTGGAGATGCTGGGAGTACACCTACTCATGAACCTGACATCCTCACAGAACAGCAGTAAGTCTGGTAACAGACGGGTATAAAAATTGAGACTCAGAGTAAGTCTGCACATGTGCTAGTTTCCTAGTTCTGATACTTGTGCGGTTTCTGACATTCCATAGTTTTGTAATGAATAACTACTGTGTAAAACTGACTGGAAATTCTTCTCTCTTTATGCTGAATTGAAAGA
>PVJA010006055.1:41237-61705 GCA_004027025.1 Myocastor coypus
TTTTTTTTTTTTTTTTTTTTTTTTTTTTTTTTTTTTTTTTTTTGTGGGACTGGGGTTCAAACTCATGACCTTGCACTTGCCCAGCAGGTACTTGTACCTCGGAACCACCTCCCCAGCTCCTTAAAATCAATTTTAAGTGACTCTCTTGCCAGTAACACTGTCTTCTTAGAAATGAATTCAAGGATTTTCCCTCAGCAGCTAATGTTCTGCAGAAACCCTGTGGTGACTAACCACCTGGCATACCCTAGCTTTTTTTTTTTTGCTAGATCTTTTAGCAGAATGTTCATTTGACAGCAATACTAACTGTTACACTTCAGTGTTTACAGGCTAACTTCTCATTTTATCAGTTGAATTAAGTGACCTTTCCCAGGTCACATAATGAGCTCAGAGAGCCAAAATTCAAAATCAGAACTGAGAAACTGGGCATAGTCACACACACCTGTAACTATTTTTAAGTGCTGAGGAGCCTGGATACAGGAGGATCACTACTACTTCAAGTTGTGTGGTGAGACCCCATACCATGTATCAAATGCATATAAAAATCAGAACTGCGTTCTGATTAATAAGACTCTATAAAATGCCAACTGTGCTCCTGGGTTGGACTGAATCATTAAAGCAACATTCCACATATTTTCATGGCCTTCCTACTAGAATGTTTCTGTTTTTGTCTTTGTTATGACTCATGTAGGAATGTATTTTATCAAATAGATGATCTTTATAGTACCATAAAAGCCTTTCTTGGCTCATGAACTATGTAGAATGCTTAAGTGTAGTAAAGAGTAAAATGTTTAGCTTCGAAATAGCAGGTTCTCCCCCAGGCAATGATTTGAAGCCTGTTTCACAAGTGGTGCTCTTTAAGACTTTGTGTAGTGCATATTTATATCCTAGCCCTCTCTGAAACTTTACTGAGTTGGTGTTCTGGGACTCAGAGAACAAGTTGATTGGAGAGGAATTTTACAGGAAAATAAGTCTTTCTGAAGGTAATACAAATTATGAATATCTGCCTGATTCGATGGACTTGCAGAATCGGATACATAAGGTTGAAATGACTCAGCAAGTCTTTGGGGGAAATATGATCTATAGCTCAGGGAGTATAAGGGGACAATTTTATTAGCTATGTGGTTTCTCAATATGCCCATCGTTTTCTCAATGAGATACATGTAGAAGGTTATGCAAGGAAATATTATGTATTACCAAGTATTAAACTAAAGCTAAAGTGGGCCATTTAAAGTTAGCATTATAAGAAAACTATTTTAACCCTTTTACCACAAATGAAGATACCATTCATATACATCTTACATAAGGGTAGAGAAAAAGCTAAGTTAAAGAGACCCCAGATTCTGTATAGCAGAGTTGGACCATGACAGTAGATGCAGGGCGGGTGAACCATGCTTAACACTAATGTCTCAGAAGCTGCCCATAGTGAGAAGCATGAATACTGAGAAGCATGTGCTTGTGTGTGTGTGTGTGTGTGTGTGTGTGTGTGTGAGAGAGAGAGAGAGAGAGAGAGAGAGAGAGAGGGAGAGAGAGAGAGAGAACTTCTCATTTGAGGCAGATAATAGGCTTTGTTTTCCCCTAACACTCCACCCCACCCCCAGACAAACATCTACACAGACACAGTCAGGCGAGGACAAGAGTATGAAAACCTGGACGCTGTGTCCTGAGAACGACCAAGAGCCAACTGTGCTCCTCATTGGAGGAGGCAGCACCGGAGGGCAAATCAGTCCCCTTGCGCCTTTAACATCATTCTTTACTTCAATAACTTCAGTTTAGTAGTATTTGATTTGACTTAATTTGATTAATTTAAACGGACTTACAGCAGCTTAGGAAACATTATGAATGACTCAATGCTGAATGACAGAATGTTAACTGAAATCCCGGCTAATCCAGAAACATTAGAATCAGGTGCGATTTGAGTGAGAAGGACACGCTCTGGGATTTACAGGCTTTGGCAGGGAGGAAAGTGTCTGCAGACTGAGTTTATCAACATCATGATGCAGAAAGATCACTGAGCACTAAAGAGGCATACGTTAAAAATAGGCTGATAGCTAATTGGATATTAGTATACGAGACTGAAGTTTGCAGGAAGCAGCTTATGTAATCCTGGAAGTAAGGGAAAAGGACTCCCCAGGAGTCATGAAGCTGAGGAAGACAGCTGGTGCTTTTATGAACCAAAACTCAGGAGGTCATCTGTTGAATGTTCAATGAGTAACACTGACAATTTAAACTTCTTATAAGTGGAGGGGAAGCCACACAGAGAGCTGGTGACATTGGTATGACATTGGTGTTGGACTATGATGACTTGTCCTCTTCAGATTGGTTAGAAGAGCTGACAGTAGTTTCCCTGTAGTGCTTACAAGCAGCAAGAAATTTCTAGATTTCTTGGTACTCTACCTTATCTTTATTTAGTTAACTTTTATCCACCTAAGTGTTCTTTCCTTCACCTCACTTTGTGGTTACTAATAATTCATTTGCAATACCGTAGAGCACAGACTATGAGGCAGGGGATTTGTGAAGTAAAAGTCCTGCATTATGATTAGCTATCTGAGAAATATAAATAACAAAAGGCTCAGCACATACATCAGCCAGTAGTAATTAGGGAGTGTGAAGGAGATCTAAGGATCGCTGGTGAGGAATATCAACAACATTAATGATTTGTTTAACATGGAGCCCAGATCTTATTCTCCTGCAGCACCGTATGATCATTCTCTTCTTCAACAAATGTTTATTACTGTAAATTTGGATGTAAGCATTGTATCAAATATAATAATTATTCTCAAGCATTAATGTTTTGCTAAGAAATATAGATAAGTAGAGGCAGAATCCCATGTTGAGTCATTCTTAAAAAGCTACATTGTGGGACTGGGAGATAGGTCGATGGTCTAAGCCCCAGCCTGTCGAGCGCAAGGACCGAGGTTCGATCCCCATACCACATACTGTTCTAGCCCCAGAACCCCAGTGTTCTGTGCCAGCCACTGAAACTGGCTATGGTGGTGCACATCTGTCCATCACTGGAGAGGCTGAGATAGGAGGATCCCTATGGGTCAAAGTTGTGTAATAAGACCCTACACCACAAAACAGAGCAAGAAACAAAACAAATGAAAAAAAAATCTACATTGTAAAGAAATCTTCTCCCCTCTCAGTAAGCCAGAGGACTGAACTGAAAAGAAATTGAGAGCTATAGTACAGCAAAGCTGTTACTCTCTAGTTGGCTGGCACAAATTTCATGCAAGGAGAAGGTATTCTACACCATCCATTTATGCAAAAAGGAGCAAGCACATAGCCAGGTGAAAAGGAAAAGCCAAGTAAGTACTTCTTCCAAATTAGATTTCTGCTCTGTGCTGTGCCATGTGCTCTGTTTGAGGACAGAAGCACTCTATTCTTTTTTTTCCTTGTATTTTAGGGAAGGGCCTATAGGGTGTTCAGGGTCTCACTACTAGATAGGACTCGTAGTGGCTCTCCTGTTTACAGCCTCTTAAGAGCTGGGATTCCATGAGAGCACCACCATGCCCAGTCTCGATTGCCATGTTAGTGCCCCCTGGGGATGGGGCGGCATTGCAAGCCCAGGGATCAAATCCTCATTCCCTGCACCTATTAGAAAGTGTTTTAATATGCTGAGCTATTTGGCCGACCCTACGAACACTCTATTCATGGATGAGGTTTCCTTACAGCACAAAATGAGAGGAAAGAACAACAAAGAGATCAGAACTGTAAGATTTGCCACAAAATAGTTTAAAAGCACTGGGTGAGATGGTTGGTCGAGAAGAGCTAATGTGTAAGCATGAGTCTGTGGTAATTGGACAGAGTATCTCAGCTAAGGTAATTTAGAACAGGATGAGTAAAATATAATAAAGATGGTCTATGCAATTATAGGTTAGCTCATTCTAAATTTCTAAACCATTGGCTTCTACTAACTGTTAGACTGTGGAGACTTCCATTTCTATGGAATAAATCTTACATAACTGAATGTGTTTTGCCTCATAGGGTGTTGAATCCTGATAGTAGGTTGGCTGCATTACAATCCCAGGGAGTGAGCTCCTTATGAGTTGTAAAACTGAAATACTTCCCATGAAGGTGCTTCTGAGTCTTGGTCCTTTAACCCAGGATTAGCTTATCTTTAAGAGTCAGCTTCTCTAGATACAAAGGAAGACCACAGGAGAGAATGGAAAACCTGTGGAAGAGTTGAAGATAACTCACAGTACTTACTTGGAGAGGACTGGCGTCATAATCATGCTCTTTTCACTTCCCTTCCCAGCATCGTTAACTTCTACATAGATTTTAAAACCTTTTCTTGCTTTCATAAGTTTAAATCATCTTTTCTTGGAATTTCAAATCATATCTCTTGAACATCTCTTAAATGACACCCATGCCACCCATAGTGGTCTGCACTGCGCAGGCAAATAATGAGCTCACCACAGCTATATGCCCCTGTGGAACATTAAATCAGAAACACATACAAGCAAAGGAGTTTGATATGGCATGGTTGTTGTGCATTAAACATGAATTAATTCTATGAGAACATACATGTGCTCATACATTCATCCATGCAACATACATTTGCTTTATTATATTTAAATTAAAAACAACACTTGTTTTTGCAGTTCTGGTGATTAAATTAGGGCCTTGCACATACTAGGGAAACTCTCCCACTAAGCTCCACTCTAGCTCACATATACAATCAATGAGTTCCATTTTTGTATCAAGTCCTTGAAATAAAAATAAACAGGACCAATACTAGCCAAGCCTTTATAGTTTTGATGTTCTAATTAATTAAGGAAATTTTCATAGACAAAGGAGTGCCTTGGATAGGCCATAAGGTGGAGGTGACATATTAAATCTATTTAAAACATGAAACATTAAATTGGTGAATGAAGCCGGGCGTGGTGGCTCACGCCTGTAATCCCAGCACTCGGGAGGCTGAGGCAGGAGGATTGGTGCGAGTTCGAGGCCAGCCTGGGCTACAAAAGTGAGCGCAGGATCAGCCTCAACTGCATAGCAAGACCCTGTCTCAAAAAGACAAAAAAAAAAAAAATGGTGAATGATTTAAAAAGTTACTCAGCATAAGAAACCAAATGGGCAAAGAATGGAAATAGAGGGATCCATGACGTGTTTGAGAATGGCAGAACACCGATCTGCAAAATGTCTGTGGAATGCTGGCCCTGCGATATAATAAGGGCTTCATAAGCAAGCAGTTTCATGACAACAGCACAATTGCAAAACACCAGTTAAACAGGGGTTGAATTAGTTTACTTCTTGCAAAATTTCTCATTGCCTTTAACATGGCAAAGAGACTGCATATCCTGGAGATGCTGCGGGCTTACACGGTCAATGGGTGAGCCTACCTTTACCTGAGCACTTCTTTCAGGTTCACCCTTCAGAAGAGGACATCCTGGAAGAATGCTTACACAGGCCAGGAGAATTGGCCAGTGCTTAGATGGAGAAAGACGGGCAGGTCTACGAGGTGTGGAAGGCTTGGAGAGAAGAAAGCAACTGTATTAGCTAGACTGACATCAAAGAGGGGCATAGTAATTTATGTTAGAATTTTTCCTGAACAAAACTAATTTACTTTATAACAACATATCACTCTACTAAAGTAAGTGATCAGCAAGCTATGTGTTGCCCTAATTTGAAATGTAATAGCTTCTATTATTTTGGCATGCTTGCCTTAGATCACATTTTTAAAAGCTTTGTATATTTCTATCATTAAGTATACAAATCTAAAAAACAGTTTTTCAGTATGAACAAAAACCAAGCCACAGAATTTTCTTTATGATACAACAAGTAATTCCAAATTCTGAGCAAAAATACTAGCATGTATGGATTCATAAATATATAGTAATGTGCAAAAATGCACAGGAACAGCACAAGCATCTAAGAAAAGGTTGGGGATTTTTGTAGGGAAGGTAGGAGGGGGAGATCTTACATGATTCCTGCAATGTTTAGTTTCTTAATAATATCAAAAATAGTCATATACAAAATTGTAGCAGGTCAATCCTATGGCATTTTTTTTGTCTCTCATTCTCTTTCATTGCACTTAAAAAAAAAAAAACAAAAACAAAAAAAAAACATTTACTTGACAGAGAGTATTGCAATAGCTGATATGACATTAGAAGCAGCACACATCTAAAAGACCAGAATGACAGGCATTCCAAGCGCAGTTTTAGTATTATACATTGCGATCCTCAGTGTCAAAAGCCTGTTGGAAGTTAGTAAAATGGAGGACTGGGGAGATAGCTCAGTAGAATAAGTGCTTTCCTGGCAAGCACAAGCCCCTGTGCAGTCCCTGATTCCCCCCACCCACAAAAAAATTCATAGGACTATCACCTAATTCATCCTGTATATATATATATATATAAGTGCAAGGTTTTGCCCCTGCCATGTTTCCTAACTTATCTGCTTGCTCTCTTTGTTGTTTATTCCTTAAGTTATTGGTTTCCATTTAGCTGTGTTATGCCTTTCCATTTTTATTTCTTCTTTTGAGTTCTTATACTAGCAAGACTATATGATACTTACGCATGAAGGTCTGGTTTATTTCACCTATGAGTATATGTTCAAAATATATCCACTTATGTATGAAGGCTTCAAGTGTATCATTCTTTATGACTGAGTAATATTTCACTATATAAAAAGATCACATCTTTTTGAACCATTCTTCAGGTGGCAGGCATTTTGGTTTTTTCCATGATTTGTCTATCACAAATTGTGCTGCTATAAGCACAGGGATACAAAGATCACTATGACATGATGTTTTCTGTTCTCCTTGGAAAATTCCCAGTAGGTGGACAGCTGGAGTACATGAGATTTCCAGTCCTCGTTTTTTAAGGAGTCTCCACACTGCTTTCCACAATGGTTGCAGCAGTTGGTATTCCCACCAGCAGTGTACAAGTGTTCCTTTTTCCCCACAGCCTTACCAACATTTGTTGTTGGTTGATTTCTTTATGGTCACCTTTCTTTCTGCAGTGAGATGGTATGTACATGTTGTTTTAATTTGCATTTCACAGATAGTTAGTGATGTGGTGCATTTCTTTATGTATGTATAAGCTTCTAGTATTTCTTCCTATAAGAAGTCTGTGTTCATAATTAGATTTCTAAATTTTTGTGTAAAAATGTGTAACTGCTTTTATCACATTCTGTAGAGATTTATTAGAATATCGAGAATTGATAGATAATACCAATACCAAGTTGTCTAAGATGCTTGATACTCAGAAAGACAGTGATGTTAAGCTCAAGTACCTATGTTATAGAAGAATAGTATCACTAAGCTTCTATTCTGGAGGGTTAAGAACATAACTTTACAGACCAAAACTTAGAGAAAAAGAAGGGATACAAGGATAGCTAATATTTTGGCCCTAGCCCTTCAAGGTCAATGAGGACTCAGGACATAAAAGAACCTGCGATGTAACATCCTATATCTCAGTGGTGTCCCAAATTTTCTGTTCAAGTTGATTTTGGGGCCACGGAGAATAGGTATTGACAATGTATAGTGTACCTAAGAAGAGTTGCCTAGAGAAAAAAACATTATCACAAGCTTTCACAGAGAGGAAGTTGGTTAAACGATGGCTATGACTCATCTAGATGTCTGACACAGATTAAAGTTCTACAAAATGCTGTACATGGTTTCAAAGTAAATCCTGAGGGGATTTGACTGGCCTTGTCGGATACAAAAGTTGTCTGTTTTGTTGTATAAGTCTTGATTTAACTTGACCTTAACTATTCAGCATAAAAGTTTAACCATGAGGCATAAAAAATGAAGCCAGATCAATATGCTATACTATAAACAACTTAAGTCAATAGTTTCCCACTTTGCCACTTCTGCTGTTACCCACTACAGTTACGGACTATTGGATTATACATACAACTACTTTCTTTTAGTTCAATGAGAAGAATTTTTTGTACCAGTAGTGTTTTGGTTTGTGTCTAATTGTCCTCCCAAAGGCTCGTGCAATCGTGGGGTGAGGATGTCTAGAGTTTTAGACTTGACTTATGAGCCACTGGATTATGTGTTTTAGTACTGATGAGATTATGGGTTTGAGTAAAGCTGTGATTGTAGATGTGGCCTGAGGTACATAGCTGAGGCAGAGGGCTTGAATGTAATATAAAGAGAGATAGAGAGACAGACTCTCTCAGTTGTTGCTCTCTACTGCTCTGGTTGGTCGGTTGCCTCTGTTGCAATTGTTGCTGTTCCACTACCATGAACTGCGTATTCTCTGCCCTGTTTCACTCAGCCTTGGGCCAGCTGAACATGGACTGAAACCTCCAGTAACTGTGAGCTAAATAAACCTTTCCTTCCCTCATTTTTGGTGTCAGTTATTTTCCCCCCAGCGAATGAGAGAAGAGTAGCTAAGACAAATAGTTACTCTATTTGTCATTGGCTGTTCTATAGGGGAGATTCTATTGAGAGCTCAGACAAGAAGAATGACAGAAGGCCTGCCTATAAAGACCAGGTTGGGGAGGTTTCTGCTGGGAAGAAGGACAGCATTGGTTGTTGGACTCCAGATGATTTGCATCTTGTACTCTCAATATGTCTGCTACTACTATAACACATTGTGTTAATTAATGTGGCTGACTTGTTTTGAAACTATCTCATTGTAATTCCCTATTAAAAGTAATAAAATTTCAAAAATAACTAAAATAGATTTTTAGGGCTGAAGGAATAGCTTAGCAGGAACTTGTCACCTGGTAAACACAAATTCACGTCTGATCCCTGGTACAATACATACATACATACAAACATACATACATACATACATACACACAGTCTCACACAAGCAAAAAATAACACTGTGTGTATAGAGGGTAGGGAAGAATTGTTTTTAGTTTCTTGGAAACAGAGTTAAAGACAAAAAGAAATTATGAGAATTTAGGAATAATTCAAAAATATATTTCAGGTAAAAGATTTGAGAGAGAGAAAAGCTGCGATAATTATCTGCAACAAAAACTGGATGAAAAGCAACTCTGCAGTAGGAGTACCTCCTGATTCCATTGGCAACCCTGAACTGATTTAGATTCCCAGGTCAAAGCAAGAACTGTGCATCTAGGACTCTGTCTAGACCAATCATTCAGGAGATTCCAGATGGCAATTTGGGACAAGGCAACTTCCTTCTGCCAGGCAAAATTCCTAAAGGACACACAGCTGGGAGCCATCCACTTCCAGAAGGCTCCTCTATAGGGAGGAAAGACAAATAAGTCTATGTTGTGTCACAACATGCACTCTGGAGACTATCTTGTAGTATTTTATTATTATTTATTTCTTAAAATATTTCATGTATTTTTAAATCTCAGCATTGAAAACAAAGGTAAAAACCCTTTTCTTATCTGAGAATAGCACTCTGCAAGGTACTCTGAAAAACACTCCCACACAAAACACAGCATAAAGCCCCCCTCTTGTAGCTTGCTATACACTTACTATTTTATTTTCCTCATGTTGTCAAACACTGAAGATTTCCTCCCTCTCTCTCCCAGGTTTTGGAAAGCCTTGGTATGTTTTTAAAAAACTATGATTGCTGGGCATGGTGGCGCACGCCTGTAATCCCAGCACTCGGGAGGCTGAGGCAGGAGGATTGGTGCGAGTTCGAGACCAGCCTGGGCTACAAAAGTGAGCTCAAGGCCAGCCTGAACTGCACAGTGAGACCCTGTCTCAAAAAAGAAAAAAATAAATAAATAAATAAATAGCTATAATTTTTTCAGAACTTTCAAGTCTCTAGGAAGACTAACTTGGTTTTCTCTCTAGAATGTGTTCTGTACCAATTGTGAAGTGACTGAACATCAAGAACAACTCACTGTTGAAATTTAGCCTTCTTTTCTACTTACCTGGAGTTGTGTTTTCAATTGTCTACTGCTACAAGCTTCAGTTCTACCCACAGGTTAGTCTTTGAATTTTATTTCTTTTGATTTTCAGTTTGTACCATAAGAATGTCTTGGCTGGTGAGCTGGACCTTGCCTGATGACGTCACACAGCCACGTTCACTCACTCACTCACTCACATGACACTATGGCAACTTCTGGAGCAAAGTGGCAGTATTGATCACTGTGACACAAACTGGCTAGCTAACTTATTTTTACCTGGTCCTTCATAGAAAAAGCTTGCCAACCCTGCTTTAAATTTCTATTTTCACACTGTGCTTTTAGAAAATTCCTATTGTGGACAGTGGTTGAGTTGTTTAGCCTTGATTTTTCTGTACTATTTTTTTGAAAAGAAGCTAAAAATGCACTAAAACAAGTTGTCAAGGTCAATGCTTTTTCTTTGTACCTTACAAGGAAAATTCTAACAGCAGGTGGCCCTGCAGTGAAGCCACTTCTTGCCTTAAAAAGTGTCTCAAACACAACAGAGCACAAGTTGAAGAGAAAAGAGTTTCAAATTCTGCTCTTAGACTTTGTAGGCAGTTGAAAATTACTGACATGGACACTGAACAGTCAGGTTTTATATAGGCGCGCACGCACACACACACACACACACACACACACACACACACACACAGCATGACTTGCTTCATACGCTCTTGCTGCTTCTTTTCTGTAATGTCATATCTCATCTGAGTGTCACCAGGATGCTCTCGTTTTGATGTTCCCTTACCTGTATCATTTAGTAATAATCAAATATTGTGTTAAATTTGTGTAAATACAGCATTGTCTCTCTGGTGTGAGAAACCAAAAATTTTAAGTAAGGCAAATTGTGTACTAAATATTGTGAAATAGGAATGCTCAAATGGGAAATAGAGCTAGAAAGAGGGTGGAAAAAGAATGAAATAAGAAGGAAAAATGGGAATAAGCTTTTATAAATAAGGAGGGGAAGAGAAAAGGAGGGTGAGGAATGAAAAAAAAAAAAAGAACCAAGTTATATCATGGATTAGTACTAATTTGCTGGGATGAGTTATTTTATATACTTTAAATATAGGAATAAACTTTATTAATTGAAAAAATAAATAAAAATTGTACTTGATATTCTCTTCTAGCTAATCCAGTCTGAGAACTCACCACAAAATGCAGAAAGGCAAGCAATCATTATAATTAGGACATAACAAGGAAATACACATATTAATGGTGTAGAAGTGGCTATGAGTTTAGCAATGCATATAAAACATCTACATAGTTCTCTGATTAGTGTTTGTTAGATTTTCCTTCTCACTTACTGGTGTGGACTTTACCATCGATCTTATGCCCTTCATCTAAAACAGGATTACTTTGATGCAGTGATGTTAATCCAAATATGCTAGTTGTGTGCTCATATGCCGGGGAAATCAATTCCCTGTATTTTCATTTTCAGTCCCACATAGCTTCTGATTGTATCCTTTGATCAAACCTGTTTGGTGCAAAGTTTTGCACTGAGAGCTCCAAAACGCAGAACAAGTGAGTTGAATGAGCAGGCTTCGTTGACAGCAGGGGCATTTGCTTGTATTTTATCATTCCCTTTGAGAAGTCTAGCAAGTGGAGAGCTATATCTACAATGTTTCTGCTTCATCAGGCCTCAGTGCCTCTGCTGACGTGTTGCTGCCTCAACCTGTGACAAAGTCTCAGGGCAGTTTTCTGCTCTTAGCTGCCACACAGAAGCTGAGCACCCCGGTATTGTATTGCTCACCAGATAGGCTCAGAGGAGTTGCAAGTGCTTATTGTCCCACCCACCCTCTCCCTTAGCTCTTGCCCCTCTGAATAAAAACTGTATCAAGAACCTCCAACTAGCTCCTTTGTTTGTTTCTGGTCAGTTGAAGATGAAACAGGACTCTGCTTAAAGTGACCCATCCACCAGCTCTTTGTTACATATGGGGAAATGTTTTAATATTGTGTACACTATATTTACTGATGATATAAAATGTCTCATAAATATTGATGGAATTTAATAAGGATGAGTGAGACAGGCCTCTGATAAGATGTTTTCTTATTATCCTATAATACATATGTTAATGGGGAACCTTTCCCCTTTTGCCTGCCATGTAAAACAAATAATTTTCAAAGTATCATATCAAATGGAAATGTAAAATTAAATGCCCACAATTTGCAGTTCACTGAGCAAAGCACAATATTTTAAGGAAAAGAAGAAAATGGTCCTTAGAATCTTGCTCTAATTTTTACTGATAATGTGCAGTTGTCTCTTTTCATGAAAACAAATTTGTAGATCAATCATTTGAAATCATTGGATTGGGAAAGGTAAATAAAAAGGCATTTTCTAGTCCTTCATTTTTGCTGTTAGCTAATTTAACATCTCATTTTTTGCATATTTGTAGTTTATTTGTGTGTCAATCAATCAACTGGTCCTCTTTTTTGTTGCTGTAGTAAGCTATGAATGACATATTTATAATGCAAGCATTTCAGTTTGCATACTTGCGCTATTCAAATGTGAGCTCATGCTTTGATAGTGCCTTTACTTTTCATTTACTAGATACTAGGTGATGCAGGTAGACATTTATTTATAATTGCAAATATCTATGTACATAAACTAACAAATTATTCAGTCTCACCAGATATATATTTTAAAATGTTATGAATGAGTTTTTCCGGATTTGTTATAAAAATCTAATAATTACAATAATGATCATATTTGAATTCTATTCCTTAAACATTTTTCTATGAACCAATACCATGAGAGATGGTTTGCAGACACAGATGCTCCTTGACTTTCAATGAAGCCACATCCTTATGAACCTATCTTAGGTTAGAAATATCCTAAGGCAACTATCCTGCCTAGAGTATATTTCAACCTAGTTGCCCCCTTTCAAAACTGCTTCTGTTGAGCATTAACCTTCCATAGAACAAACCAGCATAGCAACACAGTAGTGTATATTATACACCTGGATGAACTTTTAGTGACAAGTCTATTGCATAAAATCATAATCTAGGGCCAGGGATAAAGCTGATAACTACAGCACCTGCCTGGCACTTACAAGGTCCCAAGTTTGGTTCCTAACACACACACACACACACACACACACACACACACACACAAATCCCATCTAAGCTAGCTGAAAGCTGCTATTTGTCTTTAAAGAAAATATTCTGAACGTGGATTTTACTTACTTTTTTCTTTTATAAAAAATGCTTTCGGTACATGGTGTCACTACACAGCTGTGATTCGTAGTGATCCTGCTGGCACAACAGGCCTGGGAATTGAATCCTGGGCCCTGCACTTGCTTGCAGGTACTTTAATCCCCTGAGACATTTGGCCATCCCTTCTTGACAAGATAATGAAACCAACATGTGTTATCAGAACATACATGGCTTCCTAAAGAGCTTCCATATGAGGAAATGTTATCTTTCACAAAAGTTCACACAATTGTCCATGTGCATAAAACCATCTGAGGAAGTGTTTTTAGGTACACACAAAATGCTTACACTGAAATCTGATGCTGTGGTAATATACACTTGTGGAGTGCAATTTGGAAAGAAATATAAACACAATTGGATCTCTCTCTAAAAGTCTTTACATAATTTGCATTCTGACACTGAAAATATTACAAAGATTAAATAAAAAGCATTCCAAGCTATAAAACTGAGTGTTCACAATGCAAAATTGTATGTAAAAAATGAAAAGGAAAGGAAAAATTTAAATTGGGTCTCAACATAAGGAAGAATACATTACAGGGATAAATTATGGAGAATTGTATGGATTTAGTTGGTAGGAGCTTACCAACATCCATAATCAATAATGTGTTGAAGTTTCACATCATAGTGAAAGGCTTCTCTTTTTTTTCCAGTGAATGGCTATGCAAGGAAATATGCTCAGTGTGTTAGCATGTAGCATTGTTTTTTTTTTTTTGTTTTTTTTTTTTTTTTGCAGATCTATGATTTCATATACATTTACCAACATAACCATTGTGCATCCATATTTCCATCTTTTGTGCCATACTTTGATGTGCTTTCCAGTATAGAAAACTCATTCTCTGAGTACTCATGTTCAAACTTCGGGCTTGGACAGAATGAATGGTGATCCATAGTAGCATCACTGAGCAAGGGTCTTCTCATGCTAGCACTAACATCATAATCTAAGAAACAGTAACTTCACTGGCTCCCTGAGGCAGACAGAAGTTTAGTTCATTAAACGCTCCTGGGGTTCCATGAAATAGAAGGGATCTTAATAGAGAAAAATAACAAATTTTAAAAATAAGTATGCTGTCATTACTGCACTGTGTGGGAAACCATTTTGTCAGATTTCTAATTCTACCTTTTTCTTAATCTGACTGGAGATCAAGCCTGACGTCTCAGGCATGTCATCAAGTGCTTCAACACCAACCTACACTCTCTGAAAAGTTTCATTTGCTTGTTCAGTTGTTTTGAGATAGGATCTCCCTGAGTAGCTCAGGTAGCCTCGAACTCTATGTAGCCCATGCTGGCTTTGAACTCACAGCAATCTTCCTGGCCCAGTGTTCAAATGCTGGGATTACAAGCATGTGCCACCGGGCCTCATTTGTTTGTTCATTTGTCTTAAAAGGAGAAGTTTTATAATTTTGAGGACTTTGAAGATTTCTCCCTTTTTTTTGCGGGGGGTAGGTAAGGGTCTACAGGGTGTTCATGGTCTCACCTCTAGATCAGACTCTTAGTGATCTGCCTGTTTACAGCTTCCCATCACGCCCAGTGTCAACTGCCTTCTCAGCGCCCCCTGGGGGCAGGGCCTGCACAGCAGAAGATTTCCATTTTTAAGACTGTTATCTGGAGATCTCAATATTCACCATCATACATTTGAAATTACTTTTTGGGATCTTGATAAACCCATGTATGTTGAAAATATACCAAGCCCAGATTGAATGCTGCTTCTCTTTTCTTCTTTATCATTTCTCCTACAATTGAAACATATTTTAGGAAGCCAAAAGTGAACAGCCATAATGACATTAACAGTTTCCACATTGTCCAAGTAACAGTAAAACTTGCAAAAAAAAAAAGCAGATTAGAAATATAATAGGAAAAGGGACAATAAAACTGATGCCAGTGCAGATGTTGGCAGTGCAAGTGCTATGTGCCCATCTGGTGGATGCCTTTCCTGCTCAGGACTCAGGATTTCACCCCAAGGAGCCCACAGATCTTCCCTCTACACTCTCACTTGCTGCAACATTTAAGACATTTTGAGCTTACTTTTTGAAAATATAAAAAAGAATGAATTAAATGTGTGAGGCGGCCCAGCTGTTTACTTCACAATAAGTAACAAACAGTTGTATAGAGTATTCACCCTGCAGTGCAAAGGGACCAAATAAAAGCAAACAATTCCCTGCAGTTTATTCCCATCTACAAGAGCCTAATTTTGCAAGATCATTGAGTCTCTTTGAAGCATTTGACTGGCAGCTAAGAATGAATCTTATGAAATGCCTCATGGCTAATCTCAAGTTTCAGCTGTGCAGTGTTTCTAAATATGACATTAAATAATTTCTGAGTAAAATGCATTTTCTATTCCTCTGATTTGTGCAGATGCATTCTAGCTTCTCATTGCTTAAAACATTCATGGGATATTTTACTCAGAATAAAAATACTTTATCGAACAGAAATTTTACAACATTCAGACAAATGTAAAAACATAAGTGATACTAAGCAAAACTTAAATTATCCTGTTGATAAGCCTTTACTATGCTGCCTTCCAAACAATACTTCTTTGCATGTAATTCTGAAGGTGTACCTGTAGGTGAAACTCTTTCTTTTCTTTTCTTTTCTTTTTGTAGGTAAAACTCTTAATGAGAATATTTTAGAAACCTTGGGAAATAGATTTAGGGGCACACTAATTAAAATCAAAACAAAGATATCTAAAAGAAACCTGCAGGACCAATGTAGCTTTAATATAGTTCTGGAAATTTTACATACCTTAAAATGCTCATCCAAACCTTTTGACTTCTGCCTTGTTATAATGAAAACTTAAAACTATCATAAAAGAAATAAAAGAAGTAGCATTGTACAAGGCGAGACTATTTTATGCTGTGCATATCATAATTTATGCATAGCTAATGATACCCACATTAGAGTAGAGTAGGTGCTCTTGTCTCCTTTCAGGACTGCAAACTGCATGGCAGTAGTTGGCCCGAGCCAGATAGCTGTACAGTGTTTCCCCATAATTAAAAACTGGCTGATCAGAGATATGAGTTTTCTCATATTGTGATTTATGCATACATTCATTTTATAGAGGATCTGTTCAGATCAATAGCTTCAAATATTGTTGTATCAGTTATCTAATATTGTACACAACTGGATTCACCTTGTCAGCTATAAAACAACACACATTTATTGTCTCATTATGAGTCAAAGCTCATCAGTGGTTCAGCAGATGGCTCTCTTCTGAGCTGTGTCCACAGAGTGCCATCCAGCCATAAGCAGAGTGGGATCATTGGAAGCCCTGAGTAGGGTTGGTGATCTGCTTCCAAAGGGATTTCTCACATAGTACCAGAAGGGGGTCTGCTCTTTTACCTGGTGGACAAAGGCTGTGCCTTGTCTCAACAAGATCTGAGCCACAGTGCTGCCTGAGTGTCCTCACACAGTGACACTCAGATCTCATCAAAACAAATATTCCAAGGAAGAAAAAGGCAGAAACAGATGTGTTGTGCCCCATGACCTTGGGAGCGACATGTCATCACTGTCACCTCTTTAGTTGTTCATAGAGACCAAACTCAAGGCAGTGTGTGAAAAGTCTACACAAGTATGAAGGTAGGGGTCAGGCTCAGGTAAAGACAAGACCCTTCAAACTTCATTCCTTAAGTACCTCTGTTCAAATATAAATTCTCTTTTTCTAAGATCCATGAACCAGAGGCCCCTGAAACTGCCCCAAACAAGAGACAGACAGGACACCTGAGAGCCTTCTCTCTATGTCCTTTTTCTTGGGAAGGGGCTATATAGTGTTGAAGGTCTCACTATAGTATCAGTCTCATTGTGATCCTCCTGTTTACAGCCTTTCAAGAGCTGGAATTACAGGCATATGCCACCATGCTGAGTCTCAGTTGCCATCTCAGTACATCCCAGGGGTGGGGCTGGCATAGCAGGCCCAGGGTTAGAACCCTTGGCCCCTGCACCTGCTTGCAGGCGCTTTAATCCATTGAGCTATTGGCCGGCCCTCTATGTCTTTCTCCTTTCTCTTCTCTGTTTCTCTCTGTCACTCTCTATCTCCCTCTGTCACTCTCTCTCTCTCTCTCTCTCTCTCTCTCTCTCTCTCTCTCTCTCTCTCTCTCTTTCTCCACCAGACCTGGAGTTTAAACCAGGACTTTCACACTGAGCTATATCAACATCACTTTTAAAAATATTTTACATTTTTTTCTTCTTTTAAGATGGTGTCTTGCTAAATGGCTTAGTTGACCAGATTACACTTGAATTTACAAGCCTCTTTTTTCAGCCTCATAGTGCTGGGATTACAGACATGAAACACTACACTTTGAGATGCACTTTCAACTTTGGACTCTTCTGTGAAAGCTGAGGAACAGAACCTTGAGCATCACTGAAGCTGCGCTACTAATGAAGCAGACAATTAAGCTATACTTTGAACTCATCAGAGTACTGTATCCATAGTCTGTTTGAATATTCTGATACTGGTATGATTTTATAAAAAGAATGGTAAAAGATTATTTTTTTTAAATACACTATTATAGTAAACTCACATTCCCATTAATTCCCCTCAATATATCCCTCTTGCTTCAGATACACTTATCCCACTATTATAAACTGTTGAGTAGAAATGCCCTAGGCAGTAAGACAAGGCTGAGCCCTCAAGGGATTCAGCGCAAAAGATGAGAACAGGGCAAAGCCTGGCTGGAAGCCATCTGAAAACAATGGCCAGATTTACACTCTTTCCCAAGAATGCTTGAGATTACTGGTACCTTCTTTTTGAAATTTCCTAAAGAAATAAACCTTTATCTCATTGGAGGAGCCATCCTCTCCCACCCAGTCAGACTAACACTGCTAAGATTGAAGACAAGATAATCTAGGACTCTAGATTATCAATGAAGGCTAATGAGGTCATCCATATATTATTGGATCAATATTAGCTATGTGGTTGTACTTGTAAGTTTATTGGCTGATTATAATTTGGCTTCAATTATACCCACCCATTTTGACTTTGCTCTATATAACTTTCCCAGATAGGTGGCGCTGCTGATAACCCATTCGGGACCCTCCTATGTCAGAAGCTTTTACCCCCATTCCTATTTCCTGATCAATTTGGTTACTCTGAACCTTTATTTTTCTTAGAACTCATTCTTCAATTTCAAGGATCATGAACTTGAGACATATGACATTTAGCAGTTTGGGACTTACCCCATATCACTGTCATTCTTGTCATTTTCTGAAGCAAACCTGGAAATAGTTCTGTTTTCATGAGTTTTCTTAGCTTCTTCAGGATGGCTGTCTTGATGTCCTGAATTGTCTCAAAATTTTACTCTTTATGGTCACCAGTGCCTATAGAGATGGTTGAGAAGGAGGACAGAGAAAACTGTAGTGCTTGTTTCTTGGTTCCTGAGCCTACCCTTTTGTTGGATGACACTCAACAAGAAGTGGCATTCGCTCTACTTTTTATTCCACTGTCTAAGAACACTCATGAAAGAGGATCTCTGGAACTGCTGCACAAAGTAGGCAGAAAAGTGTGTTTGAAGTAAAGGGGAGGGTGTTCAGAGGAGGGATGCATGGCAGTGTGTGCATTGCCGTAGCATTTTCTTTAATAATTTTTTAAAACCATGCCATATTTGTATTAATCTACACATAACAGTTTTACAATTCCTGGGATATTTACTAATGCATGAGGACTTATCTTCACCCCTGTTTTTTTTTAACAGTGCTTTTGTTTAATTTTGTTCAGAAGTCCTTTTTTTCTTTTTTTAATCTTCTGTTTATTTATTATACACAGGGTCATAGAACACAGTTCAGACTTGTAGTAATTCTTCTTTCTCCATCTCCCCAGGGCTTGGGTTACATGTGTGCGCCACCACACTCAGTTACGGGGCTGGCATGATACACCCAGAATTTGGTGGCCGGTACAGCATGTGGTACCAGGGATCAAACTTGGGTCCTCGTGTTTGCCAGGCAAGCACTTAGACAGCAGAACTATCGCCCCAGCCTAAAGCTTTTCTTAAATATAAAATTATTCTTCCATTGAAGAATCAGAAAATTCTCGACACCATTAAATCCCAGCCATTGTACATTGAAGTAGTCTTCCTGTAATGTATTTTTCTCATTTTGGATGCATCATAAACTACAAAACTAAGCAATGTGACCATGAACACTCTTCCTGGAAAGATCACAACTACTAAATCACTCATCATGTGCATATTTTACTTGCCTCACTTATGGAAGCAATAGTGTGACACAACTGACCTCCAGTTTGCAAAGACTTTCCTCATTTTCATCACTTATAAACTCCTCTGGGCTAGGGAATTTCTATAATTTCTTTAAGGACCTTTAAGTGTCTGTGATCCCTTTATCAATTTCCTAGAAAAGGCTGGATGCATCTTCTGGTTTATATGTATAGATGCTCCCGCAAAACCTCATGTGTTCATAGGTAGCGATTTGAGAGGAGGTTGGATCACAGGGGTGTGATCACAGCTAGATGTGATGTGAGGAGGAGGTGAAGCCCCTTAGAGGAGGTGTGGCAGTGTGGGCGTGGCCTGGAGGGTCTCTCTCTCTCTCTCCCTCCCCCTCCCTTCTTCCTTGATCTCTCTCCCTGCTCCTTGTCTCCATGTCTAAGCATTGCTCCTTCCCCATTCCACCCTATCGTGTTCTCCTGCCTTGCAGTCAGCTGATGATGGACTAAGACTTCTACAAACTGTAAGCCAAAATAAATCCCTTTGTGGGTGTTGGAAGTTGTATCTCAGCAGCAAGAGAGAAGTAAGATCATGTCGCTCTGCGCTAGAGAGCTTGTCTAGCTCGTGCAACGCCCTTGCCTGTATTCTCACCACTGGAAACAAACCAACCAATCAAATCTTCCCAGCTGTCACTACTGCTTTGTTCCCAAAGCACTCCCACATTATAAAGTGTCTCTTAATAATAGCTTTTGAGTTCGGGCACTGACATGTGTTAGTTATTATTGCTACAAAACAATTATCCTCATATCTAACAAGCTAACTATAACAATTATTAACTTCCACGTTTTCTGAGGATTCAGAGTCCTGGAGCAGCTCAGCTGGGGGGTTTCAGCCAGGCTCTCATAAGGTTGTGGTCAGTCCTTCACTGCAGCTGAGGTCCTCAGAAGGCAGAATATCCTGGAGTACTGGTTTCTGGGGCAGCTCCATCTTATGTCTCCTGCTTGGCCGAGCCTCATGGTGTAGCCCTCTCCACAGAGCTTCCTGTGGAGCCATATGACTTGGAAGATAATTTTCACCAAATAAGTAATCCAAGAGAAGGTAAGAAAGAAACTAGTGCCTGTTACATCTGTTCTTAGTATTGTTATGAGAGAATTTGGCCTGGCCTTAATGCCTGTGTACTTAGTCAGCTATTTTTCTCTGTGAGGGCACTTTTGAATGACACTGACATTTCAGTGAGTGAACCCTATGGGTGGGCTTTATTCACTCAGTTAAAAGGTCTGAAAG
>PVJA010006055.1:61805-75673 GCA_004027025.1 Myocastor coypus
CCTCCCATTACTTCCTGCGCCCATTCATTAAAATAAATCTTTTTCTGTCTCTTTGTTTCTGTCCCTATCTCTGTCTCTCTGCCTATGTCTCTGTCTCTCTCTCTCTCTCTCTTCCTTCCTTCCTTTTTCCCTCCCTCCCTCCACATGCACTCTTTGGATTGTCTACCTGCAGAACTCTGACTTACTGCAGTAATTTTATTTTGCAGTTACTCGACCATCTCTTTGACCATGTTCTGGTAAGCAGAGAGGTGAAATTTGATATGCTGCTGTGGTGAGGTGAAAGAGTATAAAGGACTGTGAATACCAGATGGCAGTAACCATTTGAACCATCTGCAGACAGCTTGGATGACACAAGTATCTAGAGAATCTGTCAAGGCCTTAATTTGTGCCTTATAACATCTACTGAACCTTCCCTCAAAATGTGGGCTCGCCAACCCAACTGTCTCCTGGGTATCTATACTAAACTAGAAATAGGCAATTCAAGGTTAACTGAACTCTTGACTCACCATCCATGACTATCGCCTAATCCAGTGGCAACAAACCTATGGCATCCATGCCCCAGTGGACTGTTTGTATCATTGAAAGCTCTGAAAGGTGCACTATCACTAACCTAACTCTTAGGTCCTCCAATAGTTTCTAATACATTTAATAATAGTATCAATCGCCACACTCCTTAGGTCAGACCTTGATTTCCACCTTGGTTCTTTTATCTGTCTTATATGTTATGCCTGCTCTGTGATTTTTGTAACCCTGCTTTTGAAAACACCCCAGTCTACATAGTTTTTGCTTTTTATGGACTTCAAATACATTATAGTTATATGCTCTGTGGTATCATATGCAAGAGAAATCAGGGAAAACCATTCCTTTTCTTCTCTCTGCCTCCATCAAGTATGACCTATATATCCATGCCACTACACTTTGCAATGCAATATTTTTGAGCTTTGAAGAGGTTCTCTTTGTGTCTGATCACACAGAGTGCATAATGTGTACCTAGCATGGGGTTGGGCACACGCTGGTGCTGTTCTCTTTGTGAGAAGTTCCTGACATGGCTCCAGTGGAATCTGATGGTGAGGCCGGTCACGTGCTTGGCACAGACTTTCCCACTCTCTTAGTTTCGGTCCCTCTTGAGTTCTTTGTCAGCCACTGCTCGGCAGTTTGAATGGGAAGATGTCAGCATTTGTCAAATTAAAATGTACATGCAGATGCATTTTAATGTGTAATGTACACTAAAAAGTCTCCCTCCAAAATTAAACGACCTAGCTTTACAATGTAATTTTAGCATTAAGACATTTTATCACAATAGAATTACCAACTCTAATTTGTTTATTTCTTTTTCCACTATCAATTAGTGGAATGGGGCCAGACCAGCAAGTGCTTTTTTTTTTATTAATGGCACAGTGGGAAAATAATTACTAGAATGAGCACGGTTTGGACCTCTGAGTTTTCAACAAATAGAATAAAACATGCATCTTACAAGCTCTGCATAGACCAAGGGTAAAGATACCCATCAGAGAGTTTTAATGTGATGACAGTCTGGGAAAGATCCTTTTCAGAAAGTGACTGTTCATATTTTATATTATAGACCAGAAAAGGAGATTAGTTAAGAAAGACCAGTAGTAGAAAGAAACTTGTCTTATCTCAAATTTTCTTTTAAAATTTCCTTCTCCAGGTAATTTAGGTCAGTATATTGACTACGTGTAAAAACCCTCTACTGCTGGGCATCTTAAAATGGCAGGCGTCACTTCACTCCCTGAGGGAGCTGGAAATCTTCAGAGGAATGTGGTTGGAGGTTGCTCTTTGCCCTGCATTTGAGCTGTTGGCCCAGGTATGATATTGCACTCTCTAGTGAATCCTGCTCACTCCAGAGCTGTGGACCAGCTCAGCTTCTCATGGGCTATTGCCAAAGGCCTCAGATGCTTGCCATGTAGGCTTCTCTATGGGGGTTCCTCATAAAATTCATAGACATTTTCTGCGTCAGAGCAAGTGATCCAACAGAGACAGAAAACCCAAGATGAGAGCCATCACCTTGTCACAAAAGTCATGGTGTTGTTACTTCCATGTGAGCTGCACTGTGTACACCAAGAGGCCAACCCCAGGCCACCTGTGCATAGTAAAGCCCTATTTCTTGAAGGAAGAAGTATCATACAATGAGTGCTGATATGCTAAATCTACACTGATCATATCCGCAATGGTTTGTCCCTCGCCGAGGTCCTGGCTCTATTAGTCCTGAGATGTCCAAGACTTTTTGAGGGCCTAGCAGCTTCACTGCAGGAAAGCAGCTCCTCTTCCTCTAGTACTAACATTTACAAATACTTCAGGAATGGGATCACTCTGAAACAGCAGAAAACCCACAGAAGGAAAAGAATCCTTCAGGCCTTGTCTTGGAGCTATTTTCTAGTATTTTGAGTGTTAGCTTCAGAGACAGACTCTAGTTCAAAAGTTGGCTTTGCTTTCTACTTATTGTGCCATGTTGCAAAAAATTAGCCAAACTTATGTTCCTTAAATTTCTAATATGAAATATGCAGATTAAACCTCTGACCTACTTGGCTATTGGAAAAATGCCATATATACATATGTGTAATACATGATCAAAATATAAAATCTGTTTAAATTTTATAAAATTACTATGATAAAAGGCATTGCCATTGATCCCGCTCAAAATCCTGCCCCTTGCCTCAAACATTTATCTCAATTATTTACACTTTCTTAAGCTGTCCAGAAGTCTTTTGTAAATATCTTTAGCTGTGTGGTCATGGTTGCTTGGGTGTCCTGAACTAATTTAAAACATATACCCCTCATGGTCACTTTGATATTGTGGAAGAGCCAGAAGCTGCACAGCCCCAGATCTGGGAAGTAAGGTGGGCGAGGACACCCTGTAACACGCTTCTGAGCCTAACTTCCTGCTGGGTGACATTTGGCGGCAAAATCCACTATATTTATTTACAGAGAATAAAAATATCTGAAAAAAATTAGAAATGACACAGAATTTCATAATTATTATAAAATGATGGCTGTTATATTGCATAATGTCTTCAAATCAGTTGTTTAGATCACCAGATATAAGCATACAAAAGTGGGGAGGCTGAAAACAGGAGGATCACTACAAGTCCAAGCTGCATAGTGAAACCCTGCACCAAATACCTAAATGAAAAATTAACTAATGTGGACTGTCCCAGGCATTTGGATGTTCACCAATGAATAAAATTTATGAGGTGCAAGCCGGGCGTGGTGGCACACACCTGTAGTCCCAGCACTCGGGAGGCTGAGGCAGGAGGATCGATGTGAGTTCGAGACCAGCCTGGGCTACAAAAGTGAGCTCAAGGCCAGCCTGAACTGCATAGCGAGACCCTGTTTCAAAAAGACAAAACAACAACAACAACAAAAAAAAAAAATAAAACTTATGAGGTGCCTTCCCTCGGGGAGCAGCTATTTATGTGGCTTTCACCCCTGGCTTTCAGGCTTCTCTATAGCTTTATCAGAGAAATGAAGATAGTGGCTAGGGCTGTAGCTCTGTGGTACAGTGCTTCCCTAGGAGGCACAAGGCTCTGAACTCAATTTCTACATCACAAAATGTCAGAGAAAAGATGGAGACAAAAGAGATCTGTAAGCAAAGCTGCCATGAAGAAGGGTGGTGTCTTAGTCCCTGAAAAGGGCTCTCCTATCCAGTCCCACTTGTTGATAAGGACAAATCAAGCACAACTTGGCTTTGCCACCAACTCAAGGCACAGGAACTCAGCACAAATCTCCATCCTCAGTATTTCTCCTATTTACAAAGCAAAGTGCCAGAGGCTGCAATGAGCTCTTGTATTGTTTATCTTTTCAGAAGAGTGTTGCAGAGAAGAGTAGATTTCCTGTAAATGTTTCTGATATTTTACAAGCATTTCATTAGAATTTTATTTAATTTAAGTATGTTATTTTATTTACTTACCTTTTTGAAACTTAGTTAAAAGCCTCATGCAATCTGGTGGACTATACTAAATGTTACTACATTATAGACTATCTGGGTTACTATTTGTCTTTATTCGTTTACTTAAAATTTAAAACTCTATAGATCTAAAATTTAAAACAGATAATAAGATTGACTTTGATCTGTTTTACAGATTGTAATTATGCACAACTCTTCATAATAGGGAACTACAAAGTGACTGCAATTCATTTTACAACTTAATATTATGCTAAAATTTTGGAACAGTATTGTTTGGCAGAATCTGCCATATTTGTTTCACATATAGCCATTCATTTAAATTTGAAAACAATCTATGATGTTGGCACTCATGTCTTCCTTTCAGAAATTAGAGAAACTGAGGCTAGAAATGTTAATTAAGTGACAATGTCGTATGGCTTCTAATGGAAAAGGCAGAATTTTAAATGAGCTCTCGAGAAAGTGTTATTTTTCACTATTGCATTTTTTGTAAGTTCTTCTGAGCCACCACATTTATCTCCTTTTCCATCTATAGCATAGAAACTAGCTTTGCCTGTTGAAGGGAAACTGTCAACTGACAACTTAGCTTATCAAATTTCACTGTAAATGACTTCTAGGAAGAAACGCCAAATCAATGGCTGTTGTGCCAAACAATACCTTCACGACTCTCTGGTTCAGCTTCATAGCTGGTTGCAAAATAATTCTGCCTCTGCGTTTGCAGCTGTGGCTTTCTGTTGTCTTTCCACAAGGTCAGGATTTAAGGCTGGATGTGACACCACTGGCTGTGCATCCAATCTTTTCTCATCCATGAGCATTACTTCAATTTTTATCAAAATGACGTTTCTAAAGGCAAGACATAGTGTATCACTCTTATGAGAAATCTCTACATCCACATCCCTCAGATTTGCATTCAAGATCTTTTACAACCTAATCCCAGCCTGTTTTCCTAAGAGGCTTACCATTCTACTCCTTGTAGCTTCACCTCTGGTCTTCCTTTAAACTTTCAACGCACTATTATGAAGCTGCTATTATGTATTCCATGCAGCCTCAAACAGGGCCAGATGTGACATAAGTGCAAAGAAATGTATATCAAAGAAAGATGTAATGGTTATGTACATTGGCAGTTAAAACTCAGGGCCAATTCTTTTTCTTAAAAAATTGTGTTTAGTGCAGGGTCTTACTACACAGATCAGACTCGCAGTGATCCTCCTGTTTTCAGCCTCTCAAGTGCTGGGATTACAGGCATATGCCACCAGGCCCAGTCTCAGTTACAATCTCAGGGCACCCTGGGGGCTGAGCTGGCACAGCCTGCTGGGAATGGAAATCCAGTCGCCAAGCCTGCCTGAGCTTAGTCCACTGAGCTATCTGGCTGGCCCCATGTAGGCCAATTCTTAGGTCAACTTTCATAATGTCAAAGTGGAGCAGAAGCACATGGCTGTAACTTAGGCTGGGGCCCATCTGTCAGAGACTCCAAACCTTTTCAGTTCTATTTCATAGACACACAATACATAAAAAAGTAAACCAGGACATGGAAACAAATTTGGTAACAATATCCAAGTCCAAGATTTAAACTGTGAATTAACAACTGGAAACCTGAGTGAAATGGCTTCCTAAATTGTAAATGCCACATTTCTTCTGTTCTTTGCTTGAGCAGCTTATAGTCTAGCAGCACAATTAATAGCTCCTATTTTTATAAAGCTTGGAAAAGGCAATATTTTGTCTAGCGTGGTGGGTGGCAGTAAGCTAGGAAAACACTCTGCTTAGCATTATCCTGACAGCAGTCAATGAAGCCATCAGGCAAATGAAACCGCTTTGGTGATAAGTAGCACAGTAATTGAAAATTGTCATTCTTCTTTTCCCCAGGCAAACCCGAATCTTTCATTTCAATCTTTTTTATATCACCAGGAAGAAATGAATATTTATAAAACAAGAAAAAAAGGCAGGGCCTGGGTATTATTTTTGTCAGTGAATTGTGCATAATGAAGAATAGCAAAACAACAATTGAAATGTACCTCACAGTTGCTGCCGAAGTGCTGACTGCATCGGTGCCTGTCAGTCCTATTGGCAAATGTGTGCACAGGGTGTCAGAGAAGTGCATTCTGGGGCACTGTGCAGCCTTAAGTGGGATGGCTGTGCATTCTCTTTTCCTCTGAACCCAGAGCTTCTCTAGCAAAGATGATAATTGCCTAAGGTTGAGGTCAATGCATTAGAATCATAAATCAACTGAGGCAAACCCTCGGCTAGTATACAGGATGGAATTCTGGATCAGGATGGCCAAATAAGCACAAATTATCTCTCCACATCACACTGGATCTAAATAAATGAATAAACAAATAAGCCCACAATTGTACAAAGAACTCAAAATTTTGTCATTCAAAGACCAAAAACGAAAATAATGGTGAGTGATGAAGGTCAAATAATACCTACAGAATGATGGAAGGACTGAAAGGTGAGTTGACATTTGAAAAAAAAAAATAAATGAAAGAGAAGTATCACAATAAGCAAGCTGACATCTGACATTAAAGAAACATGGGAAATTCTCATATGATCAAGTCAATTTTGCATACTTGTGATTAGTATCCTCAGAAAAATTACCACAGCTATCATTCTCACAAAATGTAATGGTATTCTGTAAGAGAGTAACTGACAAAGATAAAAATTTAAGTTCCTGAATATTACAAAATTGGACTAATATACAATTTTTTCAAATTCATTAATATATAGCAGTATTTGAAAGGAAACTCAGCTGAAATCAGTGACATGATATAAAAGTCCAGAAGGGCTCACATAGATCACATCCATGTGTGCAATCACTGTGTCATCTCGCTAGTGAGAGAACCTGAAAAAGGAATGGAAATCTAAAAGCTACAACAGATACTGTGAAGAGAAATAAAGGGGGAAAAATTGGAGTGAGGAAAGAGACAAAAGAAAAAGGAAAAGAGACATATTTAGTTACACATGCAGAATAGTTTGGATAATTGTATTGTCTATTCATGCTGGTCTTTTAAAAGGAGCACCGAATGCTTAATTTTTTTTTTCTTTTTTAAATTGATTTTGTTTTCTTCCTCTTTTGAATTTGTTACAATTTCTTTGTTATTGTTTTGTTTTATTTTCTTGGTTGTTTCCAAGATTCGGTTATCACAAATTTTCTTCAAACAAATCTTAGATGTTTATGTCTGGTAATCTGAGCAACTAATTTGAAGACAGTATCATGTAGTATGGCAACCTTTGTTGAGTTCCTATTATTTTGTTCAGTGAATTCTTGTATCATTTATAATGCTTTTTAAATATATAACTATTTTTTTGGCGGCACTGTGGATTGAACTCAGGTCCTTGCATTTGCCAGGCAAGTGCTTATTCTTCTGCGCTGTCTCCCCAGCTCCAATTTTGTATGCTTTAAAAAAATTTTTAAAAAAGTGCTTCTGATATTATGCCATAGCTAAAAGGTATGCTGAACATACACAAGAGCCAAGGATGGTAGATCCAGTGCACAGTCATGATCTAGGCTGTGATCCTCAGTTCAGTGTGTTTCTTCTAATTAGACAATAAGGTTGAATTTAATTTATCTTGGGTTTCAATTTCTTTTTTGGGGGGGGTCAAATTTTGAAGTAGCTTTTTCTTCTAGTCCATTAAGGTTATCCTCTTGCATTCGCATGGTTTATTTCATTATGGTCAGATGATCATTCATTGATATTTGTAATATATACTCCACTTTGCAGAAAAAGTAGACTAATAAGTAGATAAAATGATTGGGGCAAAACTTCTTCAGCTCTATTGAAATACTTTATTAATTTTGAGAGCAGAGAACATGACAGTTAGAATAAGGTAGGCACTGAGTAAGAGGTTCTTTGCATTTTAATTCTTAAACATGCTACACATCTAATATATGCTGTGGGTACCGTGAGCATGGTTGGCCCTATAGAACCTCTCCAGATTCATGGGGAGAGGCCACTGGTGGCCTGGGCTTCGGAACACAGAGCCTGCCTCACACAATGAGTAAAAACTGATGAAGGTGGCCTGCTGGCTGCCAGGTCAAAGTGTGGAAGGCACGTGAACACTCTACGCACTGTCCATTTGCTAGAGCAGTTTACACAGCTCCTCTAACTGCCAGGCATGTAAGGGAGGCAAAGGAACAGGTAGGTATGTGAGCTCTGCTCTTTCTACCACAGTGTCCTGCATGGCTACATTGCAAGAGGGAGGTCATTTAAGGAAGAGAATAGGTTCTTAGAAAAGTGCCATTCCACAGTGTAATCATTTTGAAAACATCAGTGATATGATTAAATAACCAAGATGGATACAAGGCCATTAGGCAATTTAATCTTATCAGACCACCGGGTATCTGCTTGTTGTTATGGAGGATATGTCCTATGAGTTAGCTTGGGATGGGGTCCAATACCATAAACTGGACAGCTTGAACAATGGGATGTTACTCTCCTACAGCTGTGGATTGCAGAAGTGCTGGTCATGTTTCTGATGAGCACTTCTGTACTGGCTTGTAGCAGTCACTTTCTCAGTGTCCTCACAAGCTCATTCCACACAGGGTGAGAGAAAACTCGATATGGCACTGATATTCGAAGATTAGTACTTCAGGGACCTACCTCTGACATCACTTAGCTTTATTTATTTACTTTAATCTTGAATTACTTTTTTTTCCCCAAAAACACATTAGTAGTAAATTCCTAATAATTGATGCAATGCATATTGTTGTCCTCATAGTAGTTACACAGAGCACAGGAGGTAGACAGGATCATTTTTCTAATCATTGTTGGTACAAAACATTTCTTCTCATTGAACTAAGAGAAAGTAGTTGTATATATAATGTAATATTCCATAATCATAGTGGGTTATTGGCAGAACTGGCAATGTTGAAAGCTGCCGATTAAGCATTTTACAGCTTAGCATACTAATCTAGCTTTACATTGTATGTCTCATGGTTAAAATTTTCTGCCTAAGGAGAGTCACCTAGAGAGAAAACACTCTCTCAGGCTTCCACAGAGAGCAAACTGGTCAAGCAATGGCTGTGACTCATCTGGACAGCTGACACTGACAACAGTTCTACAAAGCACTGTATATGGTTCCAAAGTAAATCCTGAGGAGATTTGACTGACCTTGTTACATACAAAAGTTCCATATTTTGTTATACAGCTCTTGCTTTAACTTAACTTTAATTGTTGTGCTTGTTTTTAAGTCCTGTCTCTCATTACTTCTGCTGAAGGGTTAGAGTAATGAATTCTGTGGATTTACATCTCAGTCCTCGTAGTAACATCTCTGTGTTCTACATATAAGATAAAGATACATATGATGCCACTTCATGCAATTGCTCTCAAGGCAAAAATGAGTTAATGCAAATGTATCACTTTAATGGGATCTAGTACTTAGCATGTACCAAACAAAATTATCTATTGGCATAATTGTGACTCTTTTTGCCCATGGGACAGATTCAACTTCCTGTCATTAGTTACTTCAAACCTTGACTTTCATGCTCTTGCTGTGGACCATCAAGTGAGCTAATGAACTGAATGAGGGGACTACCCAATGAACACTGACACATACAAAGCTGAGGAGTTTGTGAGAAATAAAATTTGCCACCAGAAGAAGAAGCCACACATGGAGGCCCTAGTGCCATAACTCAGTCTTAGCAGGGAAGCTGGTGTTGTTGGTGGTAGGTGCAGTATGACAACTCCCTTCAGCCTCACCTCACCCAGGCCAGAGTTGTGTGTCACCCTTGTGGGTGAGGGACATTTTAAGTTGAATATTGCATTTTTCTGATCCACCTATGCCACTCCTTGGTACAAATCCAAAACAATTAAGTGCAGCATAACTACATGTAGGGATACCTGCACATGCTTGTTTATGGTCTCACAAGTCACAAAACTTAAGCTGTGCAACCACACAGATGGCTATGAACAGATGAATGGGTAAACCAAACGTGTTATATATAATCCATGCAGCATTACCTGGCCAAAAAATGAACAACATGTTTCACTTGCAGGAAAGTGGATGGATCTGGAAACCAACCTGTTGAGCAAAATGAGACAGGCTCAGAAAGGCAAGTGTCGCATGTTCCCTCTAACCTGTGGGTTCTAAAACAAAACAAAAGAAAATAGCAGGGAAACTTATTAGATAAGAAGGAGAAAGAGAGAGAGAGAGAGAGAGAGAGAGAGAGAGAGAGAGAGAGAGAGAGAGGATGGATAAGGAAGGTTGATAGGGAGAGTACATGTGATTAAACTATATACGTTGAAACTCATTGCCCCTGAATGTGGCATTGGAGGATGGGTGGAGGTGTGTGAAATGTTCAAATTATGTTATGTTTATACTGTATATAAGTCTGCCAAAGTGCAACTACTTAATCTGTATAATCAATAGAAAGCATAAAAAGCTACACATTTAAAATGATAAATTTTCCCACACTGAAGCACAGTGCCACTACTTTTTTCCAAATTCAGCACACACACACACACACACACACACACACACACATATACACAACTCTCAGTTTACAGAATAGTGTAATCCAGTTCTGACCCCTGTGGCAGAAGAGGCTTCCCTAGGAGGGTGCCTTGGATCAGTCAGGGAAGCTTCCTGGACCACTGAGGGCATCCTGTGTTTACATTGCTTTTCCTGATACATTACTTTTTTTTTTTTTTTTTAATATTTTTCCTTTTATTCTAATTTTATACCCAAAACCATAGTAACTAAATACCATTTCATTTGAGTACAGTTTCCTGAGTTGACCTCTTTCATACATCTCATCATCTTTAGACATGTCCATGCTATCCTACAAGGTAATGTTTTTTTGTTTTCTTTCTTTCTTTCTTTCTTTCTTTCTTTCTTTCTTTCTTTCTTTCTTTCTTTCTTTCTTTCTTTCTTTTTTGTCCAGTTTGAGAATCACAACACTGAGACCTGCTGTAACATTACTATTATATTGAGACCATGATTCTGACTGATATCTGACAATAATGTCTCTATATTCTCACTAGGTGTACTCAGGTCCCATAGTAAAAAAATATAATGCAGTACATAAAGGAACATTTTAGTGTTTTGAACTCCATTCATAGACTATAATCTTCAGTTGAATTGCTCAAAACTTTAAAATATATTCTAATCACCCATATTAGAAAATACACAAGGCCCAACACGGATTATTTTTTAGTTTAGGGAATATGATTCTCAGACCTATATCTATAATTGATATATTTAGATTTGCTCCATTAAATGCCCAAACCAGGCTTCTGTGGTTTTCTTATTCTATACAATTTTCTTAGTGATTATGTTTCACCTTTCTTGGCAAGAAGCCCAGCACCCCAGCATTATCATATTGTTTATTTTGCTCTGTTTGCTAAGGCACTGTCATCACTCAAAAGCTGCACAGTTTTGAATGTGAATGTAACATCTGGTTTAGCTTCAGTGATATTTCATGCTGCAAATGCCAATATAATTTTTTGTACATCAACAGAAAGTCTCAGATTGTTATTCTAATTGAAGGCTGATTTCCCCATTTCAGTTTCTGAATGTCATGATTTTGCCCCAATTTTCTGCTTTTTGTTTTAACCTAGAAAGAAACTCAAACACGTGGTTCAAGCACATGAATACATTATACTGCTCTTTCCATTTTTGTCACAACAGGAACTAATCTGTAACTTTTTGTGCCTTTAATTTGTCAATTTTGAGTCTGGACAACAAGTATGTCTTTATCTATCCTAACTGCTCTTTACATGAAGACAATTTTGCAATATGCCATGGCGTATAACTCATTTCTCATCTGGGAGATTATAATTACATATTCTAATAAGATTCAGGCTGCAAAATTGGTGTGGTGGCACATGGCTCTAATCCTACGTGCTTGGGATATAGGATTACAGGATACAAGGTACAAGGAGTAGTGAAATGACTTCCAGTCCTATGGAAATTTTGAGAATGGAGAATACCTATTTGGCTAAGTTTTCAGAAAAACAGAACAATATATATTGGGTTTCATTGGGTGGGACTGAAGGGTGGAGCAATCCAAGGTAGTTCAAAACATGGTGTTCTATCCAGCAAGCAAGCTGAACCTGACTCACAGGCATGCTCCAATGTTCAGGCAGCCTTGGGATTGATCTGGGACATACAGGATAAGGTGTTGTAGGATGATGGAGCTTTGTGTTTTGATCCTAACGTACCTCCAACCTTGGCTTCCCACCACCTCCAAAGTATGCCATGATTTGAATAATTTTTGAAAAACCGTTAAGTCAAACCACTATAAATTGGATAGAGAGATTCTAAGAATACGGGGTGTGTGTGTGTGTGTGTGTGTGTGTGTGTGTGTGTGTGTGTGTGTTTTGGGAACTCAGAGCAATAGCAAGAAACCTACTATCATCCTCACTGGAAGCTGCTAGTCTGTGTTGGTTTTTCCTGCTGGGAGTGGCAGAACCCAGGTTACCTTCTCTAATACTCTGCAGAGCAGAGGGAATGCAGCAATAACATCGACAATACTGGTAAATATTTGTAACTGGAAGGCTTCCTCAAATGCCCATATTTGGACCTTTCTAGGCATAAGTTTAGCTAAACCAAGTTCCTCATGCAAGATAGTTACCAAACGTGGATTTGGTATAAAATAGGGAATTATGCAAATTTATCTTTTCTTAGCATCGATTATCTATACTGATAACCATACATACCAGCTATTTAACAAACCACTCTTGGAAATCTTTTTCTCACTCACTCTCTCTCTTTTTTTTTTTTTTTTTTGTCTTTTTGAGACAGGGTCTCCCTATGCAGTTCAGGCTGGCCTTGAGCTCACTTTTGTAGCCCAGGCTGGTCTTGAACTCACACTGATCCTCCTGCCTCAGCCTCCCAAGTGCTGGGATTACAGGCATGCGCCACCACGCCCGGCTAGGTCTCCCTCTCTTAATTGTGTAAGATTCCAAACCTGAGTTTTTGTAAAAACTCTCTTCTACTTTAATTTTTTTCAAATACCTAACATTCTCAGAAACATATATTCGGATGTAGTCTGCTTGATTTCTCCAAATTAGTTGTGAATATATTTTTAAAACCAATGTAAGGCCGGGCATGGTGGCTCACGCCTGTAATCCCAGCACTTGGGAGGCTGAGGCAGGAGGATCAGTGCGAGTTCAAGACCAGCCTCGGCTACAGAAGTGAGCTCAAGGCCAGCCTGAGCTGCATAGTGAGACCCTGTCTCAAAAAGGCAAAAATAAATAAATAAATAAATAAAATAAAAAATAAAAATAAATATAAAACCAATGTAAGACGTTAAAATAAACTTAATATCAAATACATGGAAATATATAACATTTATATTACTGTAGACATTGATTAAAATTTTGTTTTTTCTTCATTTTTCCAGATTTTCACAAGTACTTTAGGTTAACAGAAAAATTTAGATAATAGTGCAGAGTTCTCATATATCTGACACTCATTTCCCTCTTAACTAACATCTTTCATTAGGATGGAACATTTGTTACAATTAGTAATGCAGTTTTGTTTTTTTTTTTTTTTTATCTTTTTGAGACAAGGTCTCACTATGCAGTTCAGGCTGGCCTTGAGCTCACTTTTGTAGCCCAGGCTGGTCTCGAACTCACACTGATCCTCCTGTCTCAGCCTCCCAAGTGCTGGGATTATAGGCGTGAGCCACCACGCCCGACTAAGCAGTCTTAATAGATTTTTATAGCATAAATATTTTTACTTTTTCAGATTTTCTTCGTTTTTCTCTAATGTTCTGGTTCTGTCCCAGAATCCTATTCAAGATACCACAGTATATTTGCTTTACATGTTTCATCAAGTTTCTCTGTACAGTGACAATTTCTTTTTTTTTTTTTTTTTTTTTTTTTTTTTTTTTTTTTTTTTTTTTTTTTTTTTTTTTTTTTTTTTTTTTTTTTTTTTTTTTTTTTTTTTTTTTTTTTTTTTTTTTTTTTTTTTTTTTTTTTTTTTTTTTTTTTTTTTTTTTTTT
>PVJA010006056.1:0-75501 GCA_004027025.1 Myocastor coypus
AAAAAAAAAAAAAAAGAATCACCTAGAACATATGTTGGTACATACAATTCAGAATGATTTTTTTTAAATATTCTTTGATCAAAGTCAAAAATCATGTCAAGATATAGTGAGGATTTACTATTTCATAAAGCTGTTTTCAGGAAGTAATGAAGATAGGTACACAGCGGTCCAAGTTAAATGACATTATATCTCACTCAAGAGTACTTGCTGGGATATTTTCTTTTCAGCAAGGTCATTCCTGTGGAATACAGTGTTTTGAGAAATCTGTAGTGTTACACTTAAATCAGAAATTTAAAAACTTTAATATCTATTTAAAAATACTAATAAAATATTTTTAGTAGAGGTTTCAGTGTTTGTCCATGGTGACATAAAGATAAGGATGTACATTTGAGCTATGACTTTATGTTTTTCTGTCTATCTACTATCTATCTATGTCTTTGCATGCTGTGGGAAATATTTTTTTGCACTTGAATTGATGTGGAAAAAATAGAACTAAACAAATTGTGTTGGGAATTTAGAAGAATACCTAAATGAGTCATTTAATTGGCCCAAATTTGAAAAACCATAAAAGGTGTATGTTTCAGATACTATTTTCAAGATAGCACATTGCGTGCAAGCATAAGTAGTGCCTCAAGTCACTGGAAAGTAGGCCTAAATTTTTTGCTGAGAAATATCTTTGCTGAACAATCCTCAGAAGCAGAAATGATCGACATATTTAACATTTATTACCTTCAGACAAATGATAAGGAGCCAGTGGGTGAAGGGAAAAATATTCTGTACTTTTTTCATGGAAATATGACTTACATGTAGGGGTGAGCACTGATTTTATTTGTAATTCTCCTTTTTATCAGGTACTTTTTTTCTGTTCCTTCTTCCCTTAAAAACCAGTGAAAAGCCGGGCGTGGTGGCGCACACCTGTAATCCCAGCACTTGGGAGGCTGAGGCAGGAGGATTGCTGTGAGTTCAAGACCAGCCTGGGCTACAAAAGTGAGCTCAAGGCCAAACTGAACTGCATAGTGAGAGCCTGTCTCAAAAAGACAAAAAAAAAGTGAAGAATGACAAAGCAAATTCATAAATAAAACAATATACAACATGCTGTGTACAACAGGTACAGCTGCTTTTTAACTTCTGGTTTTACTAGAGATTCACATGAGTAGGAATGAATTTAAGATATCATGATATCATGTAATCATTCTGGAAAGTGCGCTCCATGATGTCTAAAGTATTTTCATAAGGATGCATTGGAGGATGCGGATGTGATGGGAATTGCATCCCTCCACTTTTATCCTCCTGCACACATGCTCAAACATAGAAACTTCATTTTCATATGTTTTGTAAACTTGGAATTATTGTAAGACTTTATAAAAATGAAGGCTTCTCTTAAGTTTTAAAATAATTCACAACTCCAAAGGAAAGAGCATATCTTTAGAATCAGACAAATCTGGGTATAAATTTCAATTCTGTTCTTAGATCAGTCATGGTAAACCTACACTATGTGTGTTACAGTGGACTGATTGTATCACTGAGAGCCCTAAAAGGTTCCATATCACTGTTAGATGACCCTAACCTTATCCATCACCATAAAATCTGTGAAAATGAAATTAAAGATGCATGCAAAGTACCTATTGCAGTAGCTTATGAAAGATTCTAATTGCATGAGAAGAATGTGGGTTGATTCAACTGCTGTTAACATTATAAATATTATATCAAAACCTTGAACAAAGCAGGTTCACGTATTTATTAACCTGATACTTAATGCTTTATAACATAGCTGTCCTATTTCTTCATGTTAATTTTGAAAACTACATTTATATTATAGAATGGTTATATTCATTTTCAGAAATTGACAGAATCTAACAACCCTTGCTTATTTTGAACCTCTTTTTACCTTAATAAATCAAACTTGTATTTCTGATTCCTACAAAAGGAATTTAAACTTGTAAATTACATTTCATTCTGTGACGTTTCTCTTCTTTCTAAAGTATAAAAATGGGTGAATATAATTGTTTACAACTTTTCCCCCACTTGAATATTATGAATTTTAAAACGAGAGAAAAAGAGAACCGAAACATCATGTTCTAAAACATTCGAAGATGTTTATCTTTTTAAAAAATCTTATTACAGTAAAATATACATTGCCACTAATGATAAAGTGAGAGTGTTTGATGTCAGGGATGTATATTGAACATGTATATTGGATGGAATTAATGGCAATTTGTATTTTACTATAAGAAATTCTTCAAATTGAAACATTTCCTATGTTCTTGGTAACTGCAAGTGCATAGGCTTTTCATAACCAAATGTACTCATTTGTTAGTGTTAGTTCATTGGTTTGTATTTGAATATAGAAAATTAGATATGGCATTGGAAATTAACATCTGTTGTAGAAGGAAAAAAATAATTATATAGAATTTGGGATCTTGAACCATGATTCTCTACATTAAGTTTTAGTGTATCCATGTTGAAATAGTGGCTAATTCCCTCTAGCTGGTTGCCATTTGTTCTCCTGAGCAATGCAAGTATTATCAGTCCTATATGCACTGGGAACTTATTGATTTACAGAATTATAGAGAGGTAATCCTATTCCCTTTCTTTCTCTTCCTTTTCTTCCTCTTTCTGCTTTCTTGTCTTCAGACCCTTTGATTTACAAAAGGCAAAAAAATCTGTAATACATAGGGAATTTGATAAAGGGAGACAGAGACCATCTAGTTTTCTTTGTTTTTCCTATAACTCCAGCCCTGTTTAGATAGATTGTATTTATAAATTAAGAGAAAAAATACATGTTTTGTCAAGTTCTCTAGTTTCCCTCTGGGTTCTCATTTGCTTTCAGCAAAATGTTCAGCAGTCTTCTGTTCATAGGGCAAATGTGTTTTATGTATTGGGGTCCACACCAAATGAAAAAGTTAGATGTGCACTAGGTTCTGTAATGGGAACAGCATGACTTAAGACAGAAGGATAATAGAAACCAGTGCAGGGTGTCTGCGCAAGATGAGAAAGCAAATTGCTTGCAATATGAATTACATCATGACTATTGTAATGTCCCTATTATTTTCTAAAAACTCAGGAAGGGCCCGACAGGATGGCTCAGTGGTCTAAAGCGCCTGCTTGGGAAAGCTTGGGTGGCCTCAGGGACCACAGTTCGATCCCCTGCACCACATGCTGTGCCAGCCCTGCCCTCGGGGCGGGCTGAGCCGGCCATAAAAATGAGTGAATAAACAAAGATTCTGAAACAAGAAAAAATAAATAAATAAAAATTTAAAAAAAAAAAAAAAAAACTCAGGAAGACTTTATCTTAAACTTGAACCAGTATGATTACTATGTCCATTCTAGGTACAGTCCTTAAGAAATGAGTTGCAGCATGTAAGTTCTGAAACCCTTAAAATGACTTCATCTATTTTAAAACCTGATCATTACGTTCTCATCATAAATTTTTCAGTCCAGTCCATTGTCAGTAATTTTTCATGATTTACTTTCAAAAACTCCAGCTTGTAAGAATGTTTTAAAATAGGCATTATACCCTCAGTCCCACAAATAAATAAATAAATAAATAAAAGCATTATGCTATAGGTACAACATGTTTCGTGCTTCTGTTGCTTAGGAAGTACAAGGTAAAATTCATACTTCAAATATCATTTTCTTTCTTTCACTAATCATTCGTATATTTTAGTAGATTATAAACAGCCATTGATCTTGTGCTTCTTAGTACCTGATGGAAATGCAAGTAAAATTAGTGTGATGTTAAAACTCATACACTAATTTGATGAGAAATTTGTCAGTGTTAGCACCAAACCACATTGAACTTGATCTTAGAGAAATGAGCCCTTTTGTGAGAGCGTATTTTTGACTAATACCAGAGGGAAATTAATAGAATTGTGGAATTTTACACTTTGCATTTATAAAGGAAGGTGATGATGGCACTATTCTTCATCTGCATGAATGTGACTGAGTGGGATAGTAATTATCTGCATTCCTTTTCACGTTAAGAACCACTGTGTCCTGACCTTGTCAGTCAGTTATTATAAGCACTATGTCCTGATTATAGTTTTTAAGGTGTCAAGTCATCACCAGTCTCTTAAACATCATGAAAAATAGAGGAAAGGCTAGTAGTAAGATTAAAGAGGCATTAAACTTAGGGAAAGCTTCTCACTTGTATTATGAGTAATATCCAAACTATATAATGTTTCTCTTAATGACTAAAATGCAGAAGAATCAGTGGCCATATATTTTACCTTTCCAAGGCAACAATCACATTACAATTATTTTAGACTTCTCTAGACATTGTTTTTGTTTCCATTCTTTAAATTTAGTACGTATTTTACTAATAATTTCAAGAGTTTTCTAAAATCAGCGAGGAAACAGGTCACACAATTAGAAAAATCTTTGTGAAAATCATGTACGATTGAATTGATTTCTCTTTCTAGCTATGCCCAAAGATTCAAATCTAGATTCATTGGGCTGTGAATATATGTCAGTGACATGCCTGTCTAGAAAGTACATGGTCTTGAGTTAGATTTTCAATGCAAAAAAGAAGAAAATAATAATCTTTTCTTCTATTCCACTTAGAGCTGTCTGACTCTTTTATTAGACATCAGAACCTAAAAGTACCTCTAGTAAAAATATTTCCATAATGTTGACTGAAAAAAGAGTTAGTGACTAGAATGCCACTAGACACTGAGTATACACTCAGATAATATTTGTGTATGAAGGAATAGATTGAGAATATCATAACCACGGTTGATAATATTGGATATACTTTTAAAAAGATTTTGGTATTTTCTATCAACCGTCGATAGTCTAACAAATCTCTGTAGAATGTGACAAAAGCAGTTACACATTTTTCCATATTTAGAAATCTAAGTATATACAAAATTTTAACCAGTCAATACCATGGCATTTTCCTAGTCTCTTACTCTCATTTAGTACCCTTTTTTGTTTTCTGGTAAACCAACCATTTACTTGAGAGAGAGTATAGCAGTAACTGCAAGTACATTGGCAGGAGCACACATCTAAAATACCAGAGTGACACACATTCCAAGTGTATTTTCACAGTTACACATTGTTATACTGAGTGTCAAAAATATTTTGGAGGTTCCTAGGACCATTACGTAATTCATTCGGTGTATATAAATGCGTGCCTTTGCCATTGCCATGTTTCTTATCTTTTCTGCTTGGAGTCACGTCATTGTTTAACTCTTAAGTCCTTGGTTTCCCTTCAGCTGTGTTATGCCTCTCCATTTTTATTTCTTCTTTTGAGATCTTACAGTAGGGAGACTATACAATATTTACACATGCAGGTCTGGTTTATTTCACTTATGAGTATATGTTCAAGATACATTTATATATGAAGTCTTCTACTTTATCATTCTTTATAGCTGAGTCTGAGCTATATTTAAGTCTAACATATTTCATACTGAGAAAGACAGTGATGTTAAGCTCAAGTGCTTATTTGACAGAGTAATAGTATCACTAAGCTTTTCTTCTGGTGGGTTAAGAATATAAGTTTGCAGACCAAAAATTAGAGAAAAAGAAGGGCTACAAGAATAGCCAATATTTTAGCCCTATCCCTTCAAAGTCACTGAGGACTCAGGACATAAGAGAACCTGTGCTATAACAGCCTGTAATTCAGTGGTTTCTCAAATTCTCTGTTCAAGGAGATTATGGGACTACAGAAGAAAGGGAGTGAAGATACATACTGTGCCAAAGGAGAGTCACTTAGAGAAAACATTCTCTCAGGCTTTCACAGAGAACAAACTGATCAATCAATGGCTGTGACTCATCCAGATGGCTGACATAAACAACAGTTCTACAAAACAATGTACATGGTTCCAAAGTAAATCGTGAGGGGATTTGACTGACCTTGAGAGATGTAAAAGTTACACATTTTGCTACACAGTTCTTGTTTAAACTTGCCCTTAGCCAACCAACAGAAAAGTTTAACCAGAAGGCATAAAATGAAAGGCTAGATTAGAATTCTGAGCTGGAAAGTGCTTAAATCAACACCTTCTAACATTGTCAGTTTTACCAATAACCCACTGTGACTATCAGACATTGGATTACTTTTATATAGCTACATTCTCTTAGTTCAATGAGAAGAAATTTGGTTGTACAAGTAATGTTTTGCAAAATTATAACACCTACACCCTGGGCTCTCTGTAACTAGTAGGACAAAAACAGTATGCAGTGTATCAAATATTGAAATTTACTATTAATGGGTTTTGAAACTGTCATATTGCTATACATTATTTCTTATTAAACGTAATTAATAAATAAATAAATATAAAAATAAAAAGATTTTACAACTTTTTTCATGTTTTTTATTTTTTTATTTTTTTAAGATTTTACAACAGCTAGACATATTTCTAACTAAAAATGGCTATTTTATTTTTTAAATATTCATAGCTTAAATAGCTAAACAGTTTAAATGACTACAAAATTCAGTGTTCTTCTGGATTATCCAACTTGAAAGGTTTTACAAGAAGTTAAGGAATTTCCCGTAGATAAGAATTTTAATGCTGAAACTAGAAACATCCCAGGAAAACTGGAACAATCTTATCACCCTGAACATTTTCTGTCAAGTTAAGGTTGCATTTTGTGTAGGTAAATCTATGTGTTGTGTTTAAAATTTTATATAATTTATTATATAAAACCAATGAATAAAACTGAAGATTTTTCCTTTTACTTCAGTTATATAATACTTAATTCAGCATGGAAGAATTTAAAAGTATAACATTAATAGCACTAATAGATAATCTGTAATTTTAGAAATTATTGGAAAAGGTATTTACTACTAATTTACATAGTATTGGTGAGCTCATAGTGATTGTGAGGTATCTTTTTTGATATCATTCATAAGATGACTGAATATGATTAAATTTGCTAACCTGAAGCATTTGTATCGCATTGTATAATTTTTGAATAGCTGGTGATTGAAAGGAACAGTGCTAGACTGGGGCCTGGGGAGATAGCTCAGGGGCACAAGTGCCTGCCTGGCAAGTGCAAGGTACTGAGTTCGATCCCTGATTCTGTGAAAAACAGAAAACAAAACAACAACAAACAGGGCTAGATAGAGAATTAGCCTCTAGATCACATTAAGCACTAGGAAATTAGGTTTATGTTTTCAGTGTTCTGCAAAAAAATTTAAGAATCAGGAAATACTAGAGCATACAATGGTTTATTTGGAATATGTTAGAGATCAATTACATCATGTAAACCTCAGCAAGTGTACCACTTAGGCTGAAACAGGCAGGTCTCCCCAAATGTGAGCCTATCTTAGGCTGCATAATGAGTTTAAGGCGAGCCTAAATTACAGGCATTTGTTATTTATTAACCTGCCTATTTAACAATGGTTTGGATTTACGACTTGGGTGCATTATCTGAACTTATGACAGTACAATTTTTGTACAATTCGGTGTATCTAATTGTTTACTATATATTATACTTTATGTGAATGCTACTGTATTTTTTGCTGATTATGCTGTACAATACATTGCTATAGTTTTATAATCTGTTACACCCTAAAGTACTATATGTAAAAGTTACTCAAACAAAAGCAAAGTCATCAAGTCAGAATTTCCTTTAAAAATATCTTAAAAAAATATTTGTTTTGAATGTTGTAATATGTCCATGATATATATTCCTCATTTAGTGACCAATCTATTTATTTATTTATTTATTTATTTATTTATTTATTTATTTATTGGTCTTTCTGAGACAGGGTCTCACTGTGCAGTTGAGGCTGGCATTGAGCTCACTTTTGTAGCCTAGGCTGGTCTCGAACTCACACCAATCCTCCTGCCTCAGCCTCCCAAGTGCTGGGATTACAGGCATGCGCCACCACACCCAGCTAGTGGCCGATCTATTTAATAACATGGTGACAGAAGTGAAACTAGGTCCTTAAATGAGGATTCTTTATACCTAGTAAGAAAGACCTTATCTCAAAAACAAGCAAAGCAAACGAAAAAATAAAGCCAACTATGTAAACTGTAGCATTACTATGCAATTAAAATCTTAGATAATAGAAATAACATATGACATAGGCATTAACATGATTGTTCATTGCAACCAACTGTATTTATCATTAGCATAACATTATTTCCCCTCATGTTTGTTTTAGATTTTTTTGCACAATCTGAAGTGATATAAATTGAATGAAGTTTACATCCAAATTCACATGCATACATATATATGCACATTGACCTATTTATTATGTTTCAAGTGGCCACTTGTCATATCTTTAAAGTTGTCTTCTAATCTTTGTTGAAAATCCTACTTGAAATTTCCTTAGCTGGGAATTGTGGCTCATGCCTGTGTTCTGAACACTCAGGAGGCTGACCTAGGAGGATGACAAGTTTGAGGCCAGCCTCACTATATAGCAAATTCAAGGGTTTAAGGCTTCCCTGGAGTACAACATAGTAAAGCATTTTTCAAGGGATTCTTCTGATATTAGCCACATTAATACAAAGAGCATGGTAATTTGCTAGGCTCCCATAGGATATCGCTGTTCCTTAGATATATTGTCTACATGTAGATTGTTCTTGGCCTTTGTGCCTGTCTGAAGAACCTACTTTCCTAATATGTTCAGAAGGAGAACTTGATATTTGGCTCAGCTTCCAGTACTTTGTTACTGGATTATTGTGATAGTAATGACCGTGTACAATCACAGTGTTGTCATATGGAAGAGGAAAATTAATTATAACAGGTAGGTATCTGTCTTAGTTACTCTTCTCTTGTTGCTGAGACAAACACCTGGCACTCAAAATAAGGGAAGGAAAGGTTTGTTTAGCTCACAATTACTGGAGGTTTCAGTCCATATTCAGTTCGATCCAAGTCAGAGGCACATGGCAGAAAAGATGCTTTCATGGTGGCAGCTAAAAGTAAGAGCACTGGGAGAAAACTAGCAGCTGCTCAAGCAGCTAACTTCTCTTCCTACCTTACATTGAAATGCAAATCACCTGTCCCAGGGCATGGGCAGTGTCCATTTCCGCAATAATCATTTACAAATTCCAGAAGCCACCCCATAACTGCATTAGGCTTTGGGAGTACACCTATACAAAAACCATAACAGTGTCCTTGCTAAAATATTACAATTAGCAGTAACCATAGCCTTAAGGGTAGCCTGGCTGGCTACTGAGGAACTATGGTAAACGTTAGTCTGATATTTTTAACCATCGAAGAAAATTCCACATCTGTATAACCGAATCCAATATACCCGAGGAACTTGTGGATGATTTATACCTCTAAAATTATATTGGGCTAGACAAATAGCTCAATGGATTAAAGAACCTGCAAGTAGCTGCAGGGGCGAGTGGTTCAATCCCTGGGCCTGCCATGCCTGCCCCACCTCCAGGGCAACTGTTATTGAGATGGAGTTTGATGGTGCACATCTGTAATCCCAGCTCTTGGGAGGCTATAAAAAGGTGGATGGATCACTATGAGTCTCATCTAGTAGTGAGACCCTGAACACCCTGTAGACCATTCCTCCCCTCAAAAAATTATATAAATAAAAATAACTAAAAGTGTATTTCCATATGATATAATTTGAAAGATGCAGCATTTTGCTTTTTAATACATGTTAATGAGAAAAAAGACAAAATAGCTATAAAACAGTTTCAAAACAGGTTGGGAGAATAGTTACAATAATTAATATGTTGCATATTGTTGTCCATGTAGTAGTTAGAGCACAACTAAATACTTTCTCTCAGAGAGACAACTTCCTCTTAGCTTTTTGCTTTTGTTTTGAAACAATGTCACTATGTAGTGAAGGCCAACCTTGAACATATTAACCCAGATAGCCTCAGACTTGCAGAGATCTTTCTGTGACAGCCACCCAAGTACTGAAATTACAGACCTGGCTAGAAAGTAGTTTAATTAAAATGTTTGGATCCTCAAATATTTGTGTCAAATACAAAAAAAAAGCCCACAGCAATAGAGTTGAAAATTTAATTGTAACTAGGTTTTAATGTTTTCATCACATATATGCCCAACCATGTTTAATGAAAGTATGTTATTTATTTTTCTCACTTTGGAGACCCATTTGGAGAAAATAAAAACATACGTTTGTGACAGAACATGGAGTACATAGTTTGTAAAGTGGAGCCAGTATTGTCCTAAGTTTATTCTTCTTAGTGTTAATGCAGTTTTAAAAAGGGATTTTTGAAACTTAGTAATACCTCATGGCACATTTCAGTAAATTTAAGCATATAAAGCATATATACTTCTTAGTAGAAGAGTACAAAAAAATGAAATTTATTTTATGAGTTAGAGGAGAAGGCGAACATAGGCTATAGAAGATACAAAACCAGAGGAAAGGAAATGAGTACAGGGAAGGTCCATATTTTTAATTACTTCCAAAGGGCACTGGTATATGCTTTATAACCATTCATTCGTGTTTTTATGAAGCACTAACTCCTTGAAGCACAAAATTGCATATGTGTGCCTGAAGGCATATAGAAAAAAATTACCAGAAACCATAGCTGAGTCTTAGCCCCTGGTTTAATATGTATAGTTTTGCAGAGATCTGTGAATCCATCAGAATCTACAGGTTTTGATTACTTTTTCAAGAAGAGGCAAAAGAAAGCCTTTCAAATAAAACGTCACCGCTAAATTAGATTAGAGATAGTGCTTTGTGATTCTCATGTTGCTAAAAAATAAGTTGTTAATAGCAAAACTTCCTGTTCCCCAACTCTAGAATTTACTATGAATTCTGATACATCATTGTGAATAGAAATCTTCTCCTATTTCTTCTTAAGTTCTCCTCAGTCCTTAAAAACTAGGTTCATTGCTGAACTTAATTCCAAAATCTGGCTCTCCTCATTTATATTTAGTACCTCAGATAATTCATCTCTTCTATTAACCAACTTTAACGGAAGACATTACACTCTTGTGCTTAAGGTGACCTTGGCCTTACTAAATCATATTTGAAAAGATAATGAGTATTTTACTGGTAATTCAAGTGATATTCTCATCTAGAAAGCCTCTTTTTCTAATGATTCTTGTGTGTGTTTACAGAAGGTGATGTAGGCCTCAAGAGAAGAAGCAAGTAAATACCTCATACAGCTGAAAGTCAGAAGTACAACTTAGTATTTTCAGGTAGTGACTATATTCTCTTTTCAGATAAAATTATTTTCATTAACTAAAAAGTCAGTGCCTTCCTGCCAGGTATTTAGAAAGTATCATAAGATCAAGAAAGTGACGAAACAGTCAACTTTCTTACACTATGCACTCAGTAAACTACTTGCATAATAAATTTTTAAAATTTGTCTTTTGCAAAAAGAATCTCTGCCTTTCATCTCTTGTATATCTTAATGACAGTTTCTCAGTTTTTGTTATTGTTATTTGTTCTCTCTAGTCTGACAGGCATACTATGTTAGTTTTTCCTAAAATCACAGAGCTTTAAGAGATCTGGGGGACTAATATGTAGTAATACAGAACAAGAGAAAAGTCTGCATAGCTTCAGACTGCATGGATGTATTGAAGCCTGGAGGGAAATGCCTCTGATGAGCTTTGTCTGTACCCTTTCTGTGAAGGCTCTGAAAACCTAAACCTTCTCTGTGTTAATGCAGAAAACTTCTACTCAATTGCATTTCTTGAACATATATCTGTCATTCACTTTAGAACCTAAAGACAGTGACCCTATAGGGGATTACATGGTAGCAAATGAAGAGATAAATTGGCAACATGTGTTGTCCACAGCATGCACATGTGTGTTTTTTAGAGACATAATACACTTGAAAGCATTACTCAGAGAGAAGAAATATATATATATATATATATATATATATATATATATATATATATACCTACATACATATCTTCAGGAATATAGGACCATCTGTTTAGAGTTACTTGTAATGGCTACACTGAATATTTGTCATTACTTTTTAATGTAGAAAGCAGCAAGGACAGTGTATCTGAATGCAAAATTTGTCCAGCCTTGGCAGCTAGCTACTGAAAGGTCTTATGAAAAAGTAAACCTTATATTGCTTAGGTTTTCTTCCTAACCTTACTTCATGTATTATAGGTATAGTGTTCTCAGTTTTTGTGAAAAATTGCTTATTGTTTGGCATTAGGAGGCTTCATTCTAATATAATCAAATACATTTAAAACATTTCTGGGGCCCAGCGGGATGGCTCAGTGGTCTAAAGCCCCTGCTTGGGGAAGCTTGGGCAGCTTCAGGGACTGCGGTTCGATCCCCGGCCCCACATGCTGCGCCAGCCTTGACCTTGGGGTGGGCTGAGACAGCCATAAAAATGAGTGAATAAACAAAAGGTTCTCAAACAAGAATAAAAATAATAAATAAAAAAAAATTAAAAAAAAACATTTCTAACATTGCATTGTTTAATTTAGTGAAGGTTAAATTAAGAATTGTAGTCTTTCTAGTTTCATAGCTTTCTGAATTTAAATTTGTTTTTAGAAGTCTAATAAATGAAATATTTATTTAAAAATATGGTAAAATTTAAAGCAGTACCATCTTTGGAAAGTTTTGCATAAAAATCATTGACTGGAAGAACAAAAGCATGTCATTGTGTATACCAACCTTTTTATGCATTATCCACTAAAATGACATTTGAAAAGATTCACAGTGGGTAGCATATGGAATACTCAAATAAACACTGATTAAATTTAATAATGTTGGTATCACTGTTCAGTAACATGTACCAGAAACACATCAGCCATATATTATTCACATCAAAATAACTCAGAATAAAAGTCCCAATTAGAGTAGGACTCACTTAGAGATTTAGCAAAATTGCTGCCAGCAGTAGCCACCTACCCATCTTTCTGGAACATAGTACATTTATGCATGCAAAAATTTTAGACTGTAGAAATTGCTGCTATGGAAATTATACTAGGCTGTGACAATACCATTTTCAGTCTGTGCAGAAGTATACAAACCCTAGTTTCAGAGGGACAATAATGTTCCCCAAGTTGAGATTTCAGCCAAGTGCCATCAAAGAAAACTTGATTGTGATCTTCATTTCAGCTGAGCTACTTGCTTCCTGATCGATTAATCTACCTTTGCTTTGCAAATGTGTTCATATTAATTTCAGTAGCACGATAGCAAAGACTTAGTTATGATCTGCCATGGAATTGATTTGCACTGCCCTGTGAGCAATACATATTGTGTGTTGTGTTTTCATAGAGGTCCTTAGGGCTTTAAAATTGGTCATTTTTAGGGAGGGAATTGATAGCAGATTAAAAGTAACCAGGACTAGAAGGTTGTTTTATAGGACAGGTTGAAATATCAGTTTGAGAACGTGCCTACTATGCATAAACTCAATAGTCATGATTAATTCCTATCAATGTATTGTAGAATATAAGACTATCCAACTTTTTATTCTTATGGGTAAGTATATTTGTGCTTAGGAAATTTCTTTATCTACACATTTAACCCTTTTGAAAGCTAACTGTCCCGTAATATTACTTACACTGCTTTATTTAGTTAGCATTTTTCCTACCCTTCTATAGTACTGAGTTAGTGCTGTTGTACCTCATGTAATGATAGAGATGCCCCTCTGAAAGCAGTCAGTTTTCTTTTCTATTATTTTTATCTTGCACCATGTGTTTTCACATTTTAAAATAGCTTCAAAACATAAAACTGAGTAGTATTTTGAAATTTAATTTGAACTACTCCACTCTTTTGTTTTGGAAATATATTATCTCTTTAATATATTTCTTTCAAGTATCTAGTATCTGTCGTTGCTGTTACTAGTTTATTCATCTGAGCTTCAACCTAATTTACATACGACTTTATTTGGGACAATTCCCTATCTAACCATAGAAGTACAAGCTTTTTATTGATTATTTTCTACATGCCCTTTGAAATAATTATCTTTTGTACTTTTATTTATTTTGGAAAAAATAACTTATAAAGAGATAGTATTAAAATGTGTAATGCTAGCTTGATTCATAAAAGATCATGTTACATATTACAGAATACACTAATATAGGCTCATATTAATCATTTTCTGTGTACATATTTTATCAGCTTTCATCCACCAATGAATATTAGGAAGCACTGTACATCATTTAAAATTTCTCTTCCTACATTATTTTCTCAATTATGCTATCATATAAACATATTCCTTCCATCTTCTTTTCCATAAAAAAAACTAAACTGAAGGCATCACAATGAAAATGAAAATCTATTTACAAGCTTCTCTGGTGGCCCACTGCAATTGCAGAACATTTGACTGTGTATGCATCTGCTTCCTCTTAGTCCAAAGAGAATTTTCTTTTCCTATTTTTTTTTTCTTCTTAGCAACATCAATAGGGAGGTGGGTCATGCCCACACACTGTACTCTTTAGAACTATGGTGAGGACAATATGCAATATGTCAACTTTCAAAAAAAGAAAGGGGAAAAGAAAAAAAAGTAATGTTGATTTAATGTATTAATGTTTAATTGTTTGATCAATCTTATATACCTATATGTATTAATCTAAGCTGATTTCATGATGAAAATATGTAATATAACCATTGTTAAATTTAAGCAACAAAAATATTAAATAAAAAAAGAGATCTATTTACAGAGATAGGCTAAATCGAAAGCTATGAAGAGGAAAGAATCAGATTTGACATTCCATTTGTCTGTTCAATATGATGTTACTCTTTAGTCATTCCACTGGTCAACCTACGCTGATGCCTCATCTTGCCTATTAAAAGTAATACTGAAATAAACATGACAGTACAGGTAGCTCTTCACATTCTGCCATTTTCTTTTGATTCTTTTATTTGGCCAAGATGTGGCTTTAAATTACACATTGAAATTCTAGCATATGTGATTGCAAATTTCACATAATTTTTGATATGTCAAAAAAAGCTGGACAGCGAACACTTTAAAGATGGATTTGCAGTATTAGTTTATGTCTATGTCTCAAACTGAACATTAAGTTTTTAAACACTACATTGTTTTCCTCAAGTAGAAAGTATTCACATGATGTAATTTTATGTCTCTAACAAAAGAAAAACAATGAGTGTATTCTTTGGAAATGATGCCACTGCTTCAATAGCTTTTTCCATATTTACAAAATCTAAAAAATATCCTCAGAATTAAACACTGCCATTTCTTATTTATAAACCATTAAATTATAATAGAAAAAACAAAATTCACTAGTGACCAAGAAAGATTACTAAATTCATATATTCGTATGAATATATGAGAGCAGTAAAGTATGGAAATATTCGAAAGTAGTTGACTCTGTAACTGGGACAGTACATAGCATACTGTGTTTTAAAATGCACTTTCTTCCAATCACACATAAAGTTTTATTGAATGAGGACATTAAACTTCAGGTTAGGATTATATGATCATCTAAGATAATTCATATAATAAAGTGAGGGCATGAAGATCTTTGGAAATTAAAGACCTTAACCAACCAGCAGAAAAGTTTAACCATGAGGTACAAAAAGTAAGGCCAGATTAGTATGAAGAGTTATAAAAGGCTCAAGTCTACAGCTTCTGACAATGTCAGTTCTGCTGATAACCAACTACTATTATGGAATATTGGAGTATACATACAACTCCTTTCTCCTAGTTCAATGAGAAGAAATTTTTGCACATAGTGATTAGAAAAATTAAGTCTGCATCTTGTACTCTCAAAAACTACTATGAAGACAACAATAAACGTTGTATTAATTGTTGTGGCTGTTCTACTAATGGGTTCTGAAACTGTTTCATTGCTATTTTTTCTTGTTGAAATTAATAAAACAGAAAAAAAGAACTAGGAACTGGAAATAGTATGCCAAGGGTTACAAGTGGCCTGTATTGAAGTGACAGAACCTTCAGTAATCAATTGGTGCCGAAAATGCAAAGTTAGGGCCAACCACACAGCTCTACAGACTAAAGCACCCACTTAGGCAGAGCATAGTGGCCAGGGGTTCCAGCCGCTGCATGCTGTGCTGGCCCTGCCCCTAGGGCATGCTGAAAGGGCTGTTGAGACTGTGGGTTATTTTTCATGTGCCTGTAATCCCAGTGCTTGGGAGCCTGAAAACAGGAGGATCACTATGAGTCAGATCTACATAGTAAGACCCTGTAAACCTGTACTAAATACAAAAAAATAAAATAAAAATAAAAATTGTCTTCCAATGGTATTATTTTAGGAATAACATGTCTGTCATTGAAATACATTACTGTAGGATAAATTTAAATACAATTACCATATACGTACAAGGTCCTTTAAATTGTTTGAGAGATTTATGACATGCAAAAGATTTGTAAGTGTAATTGAGCTAGATAGAAATACTGTATGCTTTTAAATGATGTATTTAACTGTTTATGTTAGAAAACCAACATGTTTACTTTTTCTCCTGATGTAAATACTTTCATTTTGACTAGCTACTTATACAATGTGACATTTTACTGCTAGAAGGAAGTTCACAGAATTTGTATTCTCAGTTACTTTATTTTGTAACTAAATAGGGTCATCTTATAGATCACACTGTCACTGTCCAAGCAAGAAAAGAAAAAAGAAAGTATAAGTCTCTTACTGTGAATCATAGGTCATTCTGTTGCCCAAACTTGGTTCCTTGTGATAAAGAGACAAATTGTAAACTTGATTTTGAGGATTTGTTCTAATTTTATTGCCATTTCTTTGCCTCAATGCAAAATGTAGTTAGATAAATAAAGATAAATAAGAAATAATAAAACAATATTAGCTGACTGTAGTGGAGGGGCTTGGGAGAGAGCTCAGTGGCATAATCACGTGCCTGGCAAATACAAGGCCCTGAGTTCAATCTCCAGTAACACACACACACACACACACACACACACACACACACACACGCAGTTTGACAATAAAAGTAAGAAATATAGTGATTCTCAGATACTTGGCATCCCACTTCTAATTTCCTGATTCTTTATAGCTGTGTTTGATTCTGTAAACTTTTTCAAACCCTAACTTTGTTCCTGTTGAAAACTGTGAAACCCAGTTCACTAGGAACACACCCTTTGGCCAAGTTCACACTTTCTACAGTTTGTTTCTTTGACAGTTGTAGTAAAAGGAGCTTTTGATGTTCATTTGAAACTTTTGGCAGATTAAAGCACCTACAAGCATGTGCAGGTGCCAGGGGTTTGATCCCTGGGCCTGTCCTGCTGGCCCCCCTCCTGACTACACTGAGATAGCAAATGAGACTGGATATGTAATCCAAAGTCTTGGGAAGCCATAAACATGCAGATCACTACTGGTCTGATCTAGTAGTGAGACCCTGGACATCCTGTAGACCCTTCCCTAAATTAAAAAAAAAAATGGTACAGTATACACAATCTGATATTTTGCTGTCTTAACTAGACTTATATTTGTGAGACTTTCTATATTTGAGAGATCCAGTACAGGAGTTGATTTCAACAAACCTACTGTACTACAGTGTTAGTGAATGACTGTCCTTGATATCCCATTCAATAACAGGAAGTCTCCTAGCCTTTGCTCCCTTTGCTTTACTGTGGCATTCTTCTCTACTACTAGACAATGAATCTCCATTTTACCAGAAGCCCAGGTATTTCAGCTGCCTTTGGGATACAGTCATCTCAATCATCCCGATATCTCACAGATATTTCAACTCACTGTGTCCAAAACTAATCATGATTTCATGATTCTTTTCCTCCCACAGTGTTCCTTTTTTTTTTTTTTTTTTTTTTGTATGTTCTGATGAAAATGAACAAGTTTTCATGAATTTTGTTCAGAGTCACCTAGGAGAATAAATGCCATTGTCTTTCCTAACTACTTTTTCCTCTTAATCACTAATATCCAGTAAGTCACACACCACCACAAGGAGTTTCTCTTTTCCTTATTGTGAATTAATTCCTGCCATTCCCTTTGCCGTGTTTGTTTACAAGGTACTCTCTTAGAGGCCCAATTTTCTATCTCTCCAAACCGTTCTTCTTTCTATTCTCAGAGTTGGTTTTACAAAATCATGTTCATAGTATTCTCTGCCTAAGTTAACAGTGGTTATTCACTAGCAAGAAAGAAAATATAAAGATATTGTATTCATGATTTGAGGAAAAGAAAGTCCCAACCTGCTAGAGGTCCAATGTCAGTTCGTGTTCTCCTATATCAAGAAATGCATGTTAGGAAGAACAGAAGTTATGAGGAGAATATATTCATTGAGAAAAAGACAGATTATCTCCTCTGCCAAGAGAAGGACAGAAGCAGACCCAAGTGAGTTGCTCAGGAATCCGCTTTCTCTAGGGAACTTTTTAGAGCAGAACCACAACCTGAGGTGGGTCCAATGTGAGAAACATCAGATATAGCAAGGTTGGTGTTATGGATTGTGTGTAGGTGTCCCCCCAAAGACTCATGCAGTCATGGGGTGACTGCAGGAGTTTGTGATTCTCTCATGACTTACTGGAATTATGGGTGTGAGTACTTCCCCTAGCCTGGGGCAGAGATCCTGAATACAGTTTAAGAGAGACAGACTTCCTCTCTGTTGCCATTATTGCTGCTGTCAGTCCCTTCTCTGTTCTTTGCTGCTGCCCTAAATTGTTGTCCTCTGCCATGTGCTGATCTGCCTTGGAGCCAGCTGAGTATGGAGTAAAACCTTTAGTAGCTGTCAGCTACATAAACCTTTCCTTCCTTCATTTTGAGTGTTAGGTATTTCTTGCAGTAAACAGAGAACAGTAACTGAGACAATGGGCAAGAGGTGGGACAAAACTAAATAACCAAATAAGATTATGATATAACTGCTCAGGTAAAGTTGATGAAATTGTGAGCAAATGCCAATGCAAGTCACATAGCAAAAGGCATGAATATGGAATAGGTGCTTTTACTCTAGGGGGTTGGGCTAGTGGCTCTTCCTGGCTTTCTCAAAGTGATAGCCACCTACTTGGTACACCAATATCTGTGGTTTGTCCTTAGAAGTTATGTGAGTGTATTTGTTTATAATTTGTCTTGAAGTCTGGCCCACAGCAGAAGTGCCTCTCTAATACCTATAAAGGCGTCTTGTCTTCTGCATGGCCCCTTTTGAGGACCTACCCCTGTTTAACTATCTATAATATTTTTATCCTACTTAGTTATCTATAACAATTACCTAGAAAGAAAATATAAAGTGGTTGCATCAAGCTTCTTTCCAGGCTTAGCCCCTTGATATCTCCCGAGGTGCCCAAACTGAGTCATTCTATGTTGGCCACAGTTACTTGGATCTGCAGATATAGTGATAATTTTATTCATTCTATTTTTTTAACTACATGGGCTATCTTATTTCTGGAAAATTATTCCCATGACTCAAGATGGAACATGAATGTTACTTCCTATACCTTTCCTAAAAACCCCAGAATCACTCTTCTCTCTGCGTCTGCACATCTCTTGAAACTTTTTTGTGGAGTCTATTTTCTTAATTACACACACATCATCTTCCTTTTAAACAGATGAATCAGTGTGTCATGCTGGGCTAGCATACATATTTGCATTTCAGGGGTATCCAGCCTAAGTACTAAGCCCCTTACTACTTCAGTGGCACTATGGCCATCAGTTGACCCCCCTTAGTTTAATGTCATCATGTGTAAAACCCAGTCCCTAATAGTGTTTATACGTTATAAACACTAAATGGTTTATGGGGCCATTGTGAGCTTTGAATAAAAAAAAAGTGCTTCTTGCACCTTTAATTTAATTCCTTGATCTTTCTAAGTGCTCAATGAACATCAGTTTCTGTTACGCCTACTCTATAGTTATTTCTCTATCTGCTAGAATTAGTTTATAAATTTGGTGGGCCTTAGGTGCTATGCCATATCACTTTACTTTGCTATTCTTTAATCCCTAGAAGTTTCTTATATAGATTTTGACACATGGTAAATGATCCTGAGAGCTGATGTAAGATAGGACTAGAACTATGACTTTATCTAATTAATGCATGTATGTGCACACTATGAATATTAAATGATATTGACATTCTAAAATATACACATTAGTCTCAGAAACTTATAATGATAACTTTCATGTTTCTTGAAACACAACTATTTCTGTGCCAGTCTTGGTAGTTACATATTGCCTCAAATCTGCTTTTGAACTGCCTTTCATTCTTTGTAACATTTTTGACAATTTATTGAATATACTTCGATTATATTATATATATATATATATATATATATATATATATATATATATACTCTTCAGTGATTACGAGTTAATTAGAAGACTTACTGTCATATGGACCTTACTTTAAATTCCATTAGGTTTGGATATTTTTGTGGTAGGTGTTTTAATTTAGGAAGAAATTTTTAATCCTGCTGAGTGAAGAAAATCTGATTCTGTTGCTGCCCTGTTTAGAATGCTTCAGTGTTTTATTTCTCAGGAAAATTTTCAAAATGCTTACTTATTTGACCTCTATAATCTGACCTCTATTTGCTTCTGAAATCATTTCCCTCCTGACTTGCACTTACTCGAAGGGCTCCAGCATGATATATACTCTTTTTACTCTTCTTTGTGTTTCCACAGTCTGTAATTTCCTCCCAAGCTCTCTCTCCTTCTGTCACAGTGCTCTATTCCCTAGCTTTTCCTCTACAGGGAGCAGTTTTAGGAGAGATTGCTGGACCCCTGCCCAACTCCTATCTCCTGCAACTCTATTTTGTCTGCCAAATATGTACTTATACAACAACATATAATTTCTGTCACACTTTTCAAATGCAATTTTAGAAGTGTTTTGTATTTATTACTTTCCTCACCAAATTCATCTCCCAGAAAAGCAGTGACCTTGTCTAAAAATTTACTACTATATCATCAGCACCTAGAAAATATCCATCACATAATAGGTATTTAGTCAAGGTGTTTGAATCAGTGACAGAAGAAATCACTCTGTGAGGATTCTCCATATACGAAGCTAGACCATTTTCAAAAGAAGTATGAAAAACTGATTTCACAGATGCAAACGAGCCAATATAGAATGGCTGTAGCAAAAGGAGGAGTGCTGAATGGACTTTTTACCTCCCCGATGATCATTATATCTCTGTCTTTGCCAGGAGGTTAATTTGAAAGCATTCTCTTTATTCCACCTGATTCAGGCTACCTACAAAAAAAGGGGCATCATGGAAAATTTTTTTCATTTGTGTTAACATAAATGGCTCCTATATGTTAACAACTGTAGACTTTGCTATGAAATCATCAAATAGACTATCTTTGCTGTATTATTTGTCTTATACATCAATTTTTAAAGATATTTTTAAAGATGGTTTGTTATATATTCTGAATTATTGTGAAGCATTACCTTGAACTCAGCTGCCTTTCCTACTGTCCTTGTTAATAGTTTGCATTTTAAAATATTTTCAAGGCATAGTCATCAGATAATCTATGGTTTGTAAGTAAATTTCAGAAAATTTAACACTAATTTGAAAGATGTTTCCTTGAAATTTTAATTTCTGGCTAAAAGAATTAAAATTTAATGGAAAATTTTCATATTTTGTTTTTAACATTTAGAAGAATCTTTTCTGACAAGTTACAGAAACGAGAAATGCTGTCTCTAATTTTTCAGTAGGTTATATATTTGTGACTTCCTTTTATTTAAGTAGGTAATTATACAATGTTACTAACCAAAGCCTGGGTGAAGGTTAAGTGGATCCCAAGTTGATTTTTTCTATGTTCCTTAAAACTCTAGCATAATAATATTTAATATTTTAAGTCTTTTTTTTAAATTTCAAGAAATTAATGTACTGACTATGAAAATGAGAAATTTTTACCAGATTTGACTCAATTAGTTCTATGACATAAATCTCTTTATCTTCAGTGTTCCAATAGGATTTATTGAAATTCTGTTGTAGTTTTAAGTAATAACCATAATTCTTTACATCTAAGTGAAATAAATTATAAAAAGCTTTCTCCACCTAGTATTTGATAAAGTATTACTATTTTTCCAGTTAGAGAGCAAGGGCTACTCTTTTCACTTTCCCCTCTTTTATGGACAGGTAGATATATCAGCCTACGATAGCTGAAAACAATATAAAATGCACATGAAAGTGTGAAGAAAATACTTTGTATTGGGCACTGGGATATCAAGCAATGATAACGAATTCTTTTTGAATTGTATGTGTCCAATGCTTACTATATTACTAAGGAATCTGATCTATAAGCTTATGTGTAATCATGTAAACCATAGATGATAAAAACTTTAGATAATTGTACAAAATGTGTGAATATCCAGTTAATTGTGATTGCTGTTTCCCTGAGTAATGTTCTCAGTGAGATAACATAGAATATTTTGTGAGACCAAAGACATGTATTTTGCTAATAAAATTTCTACATTTATGATTGAGACCTGTTTGATTTCAAATTAATAACACTTGCAAAAGTTTAATTTTTGACCTTCTAGTATTTTTAAATGCTGTACACATTTTAGTTCATAAATACTAAACACTTCTATTAAAGAGAAGGCAATATGATTTTAGTTCAGTTATTTTAAATACATTTTATACCTAAAAATGAGAAATATTAGTCTTTGTAGAAAAAGAAATTTGAAAGTTAAGTAATAAAAGGAAATTTTTTCTGAATTGTTCACCTATATTTGATCAGATTTAGTGTATTAGATATACCACACTTCACCACCCCACTGCTGTATTTTAGAGTGTAAATTACCAAGAATTACACTCATTCTAAAAGTTCATTGTTCCATCAGGATTTATCTCTCTAAATATCAAAATATCAAGGACTTCCAAAATGTGGGGGTCTTTTTTCTTTGTTTGTTTATTTATTATTTTCATCTGTTTGAGACAGGGTCTCACTCTGCAGTTGAGTCTGTCCTTGAGCTCACTTTCTTAGCCCAGACTGGTCTCAAACTTGCACTGATCCTCCTGCCTCAACCTCCCAAGAGCTGGGATTACAGTTGTGTACCACCACAGTCCAGAACAAATGATTTGAGCAGATGGGAGACAATCATTGAACACAGGGGCCTTACATAGAAGAAAATAACTCCCCACTTGTCAGGTGTGAGATGTACTAACTTTGTTCTTTTTCAACATTGTGGAATGAAGTATTAAACCAAATGAGGGAGTTTGGAGAATTTTATTGGAAAATGAAAAAAGAATAATTCCTGGATTTTCAGGGCCCTCAGTGGGTAGTTATCAAGGCTCTTTGTCAGAGGTAATTTATACAGCAAAATCACAGTGTGCATACAACATAGCTCTAAGTATAACCAATGTATAGGGTTGCAAGTAGCTAGTCACTGAGCTGGTATTGATCCAAAAATGAAATGAGACACATGGCAAAGATGAAAACAATGGCGCTATGGGAAGACTTGAGTCCAGATGTTTTGGTCATCTACCTATGGTGCTGATGCCTATCTGGGCACACTGGACCAGGTTGTGTTAACTGTAGTAGAATGTCAAGTTGCTGTTTATCCCTAAGGAGGCATGTAGCCATGGATATTTTGTCCCAAGTTGAGATCTGGCTTTCTTCAGATTCTCCTCCAGCCACAATTTTGTGTATTTTTGTGTTCTATACTGACTTCCTTGAGAGTTCAATCTGTCTTTGTCTACGTATTAATTCCTACCTCACTTAGCTATCTATAGTAACCCAAGACAGTGTAATCATCCTCCCCAGCATGCTTTATCATTTGATATCATCATAGATGTTGTCATTTATGCAGCACCAAAGAAAGGAAAACTGAGTATTCTGGAGTCAATGCCCCTTTGCCTAAGAGTTACACTACTTCTTCATAGAGTAATGCTAGGAGAAATACTAGCAGTAGATATTTCCCAGGGCAGTCTCACTCACATGCAGGGCCTGGTTGCTGGGTCAAATGAGTTTCCAGTGGGCCTAGGGTGGTCTCACTCACCCATTCCTTTCAAATGTGGCTTTTCTTCAGTGCTCTCTAGACACAGCTAAAGGAAGACTGGCTGGCCTAGTCTAGCTCATCACAGTAATCTTAATGTATCTTAATACATTTCTTAAGGTTGCGATTCCAGCTAGTCTTAAGTCATTTCAGGTAGGGACTAACAGGAGGCCAGTTCAAGGCTACAGATGAAATAACCTTTCTCTTCCTTTTATATAGCTACTCTTGAGTTACAGAAATGTCTAGTTTATACTATGGAATAGGTAGATATAAAGGTACTTTGTATCAGTATAAGAAAATTGCATTTAATTTCTTGAATCAAAACTCCCAATCATTAACCACATAATAGTTCATAAAATACATTTCATAATGAATTACTTGTTAAACAACCTACTGCATGGTTGGAAGACTGACTTCATTGAAATTATATTCTGAATTTTTATTGTCTTTTTTTTTTGTGGGACTGGGGTTCAAACTCACAACCTTGCACATGCCAGGCAAGCACCTGGACTATGGAGCTATGTCTCCAGACCTTAATTTTCATTCTCTACTATGATAGATAAAGTTCTCACAAAAAAGAAACATTAATATATGGAAATGTATATGGAGTACATGTATGTGTACATATATACATTCAAATATGGAATATTATATATATATATATATATACATATATATATATATATATTTAGAAAGAGAGGTATATTTGGGGAATTGGCTCATGTGGTTATGCAAGCAGAGACGTCCCACTATCACTGCATGATATCCACCAAGTTACCTGGACCTGAAATAAGGAACCTCATCCGTGTTATTCATAAAATATGCTTGCAGGCTCAGTGACTCCCCTCCCACAAAAAGAGAGATGTGGGAAGAAATTTTAGGCCAAAATTTAAGAAATATGCATTAAAAATAGACTGAGATCCTGTCGGGAGAGAGGTATACGATAGTTTGGGAATGGGATTACTTATGTCTTTTTTGTGGTGAAAATGTATGGAATTTGGTAATCTGTAGTCTCCTCTTTGTTTGATAGGCAGGGAAGGTATACCACCTACAGAATGATAATGATGCCTTCTTGAGGAGAGCCTATTGTATAAATGAAAATGTTGTTTATTCTCACTTTCTTATAGATGTTTTCCAAGTAGGAAAGAGTGATCAAATCAATTTTTACACTGAAAAGGAACCACCCTGGGTTTAGTATATTCTGACAGCAGACAAAAATAGATTTTTTCCGACTGGGCTGAGGTCCTGAAGCTGAAATTTTCAAGTCTGAAGGCCAACAATACAAAAATAACCATATCCCAAAGTGGGAGAAGATGGATGTCCAAGATTTAAAGGAGAAAACTTTTGCTCTTTCTTCACCATTTTCTGTTGTTTTTCTATTTGAGCTCTCAGCAGATTGGATGATGGCACCATACAAAATTGAGCCTGATCTTCCTTGCTCATTCCACCTATTCAAATGCAACTCACTTTCAGCAAAAGCCCTGGAGACCTGCCTAGAATAATGTTTTAACTGCTAAGTATTCTGTAACTTAGTCAAATTTGACTTACAAAATTAACAATTATATCTACTAAAGCATCTGCCAGGGCAACTTCCAGATACAAAGATGCAAATTTAATTTAAACTGACTGCCACTGTACTATTAAATATATGCCCTATTACATATACAGCATTAAAATGAAATTGATATGAAAGTCATTGTCATTGTAAACAATATATCTCTGCCATATGAAAAGAACAGGATATCATGCCAGGAACTATCACAATATTTATATTCTAATCCTAGATGGATGAGTGCCTTTTATCTAGTTTCCACAACAATAAAATTTACATAGTATTATTTTTCTGCCTTTATGGAAAGGTTGTTTCAAATATACGGAATGGAATGAAGGACAAGTCTGCTATGAATTTTAAAGTCTGACGCAAATGCAAATTGACAATGGTAAAGTTATTTGTAGCATCAGATTATCACTTTCTTCAGGGTATAGATTAAGGCTTTAATAATGATTGTATGGATCGCAGTGTTTAGCATAGAGATAACCAGTATCTTCCATTTAATAACTACTCAAAAAGTAAAATAAAAATCTAAGTGAAATGAGGGGCTGAAAAGGGATGATATTATCATGCAATCCATTGCAACTTCAGTGACTTGGTTGCATCTATCCCTTTTACAAGGTTATAACATTAAAGATAAGTGAAGGACTTGTAGACTGTGCTACTTTGCATTGCTATTTGAAAGATGACCCATTCCCAGAATTTTTCAAATTTCTGCACTGTGATGATACACATATAGGATGTCTCTCTCTCTCTCTCTCTCTCTCTCTCTCTCTCTCTCTCTCTCTCTCTCTCTCTCTCTCTCTCTCTTTCAGAACTGGGGATCAAACTCAGGACCTTGCACTTGCCAGGCAGTCACCTGTGCCCCTGAGCTATCTCCCCGGCTAGAATTTGTGAAACCAGTTTTTAGCTAGAAAAACAGATTTATGAGATATGTTACCACATGAACATGTTTTATCTGGTGAAAAATTATGTTAGGATAAATGGGAAACAAACATTTTTGCCTGTTTTGTTATCTTTGGCCTTTTGTTTGTATTTTATATATGTTGAACTTTCTAAAAATATACAGTTCAATAATTTGTATTGCTAAAAATTTATAAGTAAGTTACCTCACAGTGTGCTTCATCCTAGCAAGTCCATACCAGCAGGCTGCCATAATCCTATGGAAGAAAGTCTATGAAGAAAAAATAACTCGTTCATTCTCTACTAGACATGATGAGTGTTGTCACATTTCTGTTATATATAACCAGGGTTAACATATTCTTAACAATCAAAAATATATGATGATAGTCTCAAAGGTAAAATGATCAGTATGTACATGAATCATTACATACCCTTTTGAGAATAAGAAATAGAAGCTGTCCGAATTCTATTAATTCTTTCAGGTCTATTAATATCAACATGAACTTGAAGGTTGAAAGATTTTAATGTCACTTGTTAACAGAGAAAAGCTTGTTGTGCTGCTAATATGAATGCTAATAGTTAAGCAGCATAAAAAGAGAACATAGGTGGTGGCATCTCATTTTTAAAACCATGGTGCATTTCATAAATGTCAGCTGCAAAGTAATTATGCAGAAACGGTCTGACTTCCACATCCACTTTATTGTAAAAGTAAAGCTGTGTTCCCATAGAAAATAAACTTGTCTTTCAATTACAAAAAACACACTGATTCAGAAAGATCTATGGAATCAAGTATTTCAAGTCAAAATTTATCAGTTCCTGATTTTAAAAAAATACATATGTGTGTATGTATGTATGTATGTATGTATGTGTGTGTATTTGGTAGAGGGTCTCACTACAACTTGGACTCCAAGCAGCTTGAACTAGTAGTGGTCCTCCTATCTCAGTCTTCCCAGTGCTGGGATAACAAGTGTGCAGCACCACGCCCCATTTTGTTGGCCAGCATGGCGTGTCTAGGCTTCTGGGGCTATCATGGAATGTGGTACTACTAGGTATTTAACCCAGGTCATTACACTTGCTTAAGCAGATGCTTAGATTGCTGATCTATCTCTGCAGCCCCTAAGTTCTTGCTTTTTTTTTAATCCTTCTAGAAAATATTAATATACTATTGTGGATTTTAAAGTAGTATAGCATATATTATGCTACTGAAATAGAGGGAAAATATGAATCCTAGACTGCTAGATGTAAAATACACTGAGAATTTGTGTGCCTGGAAATTAAAGGGTGAATTTCAAAGGATAAAAAGTTAAGAGTAGGAAAGTTTTATTGAGAAATAGAAAGAGCTCCTGACAGACAGGCAGGGTCCTGGAAGTGGGTTGCCACTGAGGCCCTTTGTAATTCGTACACCAAAGTCATATTCTGCGTATAAAATGGGTCAAACTATAATCACTCTGTAGGATTGCAAGTAAAGCTGTTTAACTAACTTTAATGCAATAGTAAAATTGATGACAGAGCAAAGGTACATGGAAACAACAAAGGCATTTAGGGGAATGAGTGAGTCTGATGCTGTGGTCACCTACTTGGGTGACCGACTGATGCCCAGCTTGTCTTCCTGGACCAAGTGCTATTAAGTACAGTATGATGTTGAGTCACTACTTATCCCTTAGGGAGGCCTGTAGGTCTGGCCATTGCATTTATATCTTTTTTTTGGCATTTATATCTTGAGGCCTGCGTTTCTTCAGATTGCTTCCGGCCACCATGCTGTTCTCTTTATTCTTTCTGATGACTTCATTGACAGTCCAGTCCCTTTCTGAATGCATGTTAATTTTTATCTAATTAAACTGTTTATACTACCCTTAGCCTCCTTTCATAATTCCAATTCTATTACTTTTCCATTTTCATATAAATTTTACTGTGATCATTAGTAATTTTTAATGCATTTGACTTGAATTTTAAATTATTGGCCTGGTTTTCTTCTCTATTCATGGTTAGCCTATTTGTCTTTCTCTGAAATGCTCTTTTCAATTAACAGTCAAAAGGTGTTAGCTACAAAAGAAAAACTAGAAGGAAGGCGTGCTCCAAGATATTCACAATATTTGCTGCTGAATTTCAGGGTTTTTTTTTTAACCTTTCCTAGGTTCATGGCTGAGACATCTACAACAAAAGATAGATTAATAAAAAATTACAGAGCTGGGCGTGGTGGCGCACGCCTGTAATCCCAGCACTAGGGAGGCTGAGGCAGGAGGATCAGTGGGAGTTCGAGACCAGCCTGGGCTACAAAAGTGAGCTCAAGGCCAGCCTCAACTGCATAGCGAGACCCTATCTCAAAAAGACAGAAAAAATAATAAAAAAATAAAAAAATACAAAATAACAGAATATGAATTTTATAAGACATGGAACATTGAAGTTCCAAAGGAACCATCATGAGGGTTGTGAAATGGGAGAAATTTATTAATTGTACTTGTGCAAGTTCTGCTCTGTATTAAAATACCAGAAGAAATAAGTACAACCATGCTCTTTCAGTTATGGAGTTCACAGTTCTTAGATTGAAAGTATTATGATTAGATTTAGAGGCACATCAGAAAGCTCTTTTCTGGCTGCTTCAAAGTTGAAGGGAAGTTCAGTAAGATATACCAAAGTACAGTATTTTGCTATATCCTGAACTCTTATCAGTCTTCCATCTTGTGTCTCCCTCTTTTATGTGAGAGAGGAGACAGACAAACAGAAATACAGACAGACAGAGAAACAGTCAGAACCTGTATTAAAATTCTAATTTTTATTGCTGTTTGTTTCTATCTTAGGTTACAATAAAAATATAGGAAGTAGTTTTTGCTATATATACTTTTATGATTCAATTTAGCAAACATGTTGTAACATGTCACACATGCTTATACCTTAAATAGTCTGCTTAATTGAAACTTTTTTCAAACTCACGAATATGACTTCAGAATGTTGTGTACTGAATTCTGTGCCCATCTAGTCAAATTCAAATGATGCAGTCCTAACTATCTAGTGCCTCAGAAAGTGAGTGCTAGGCAATAAGGGTTTTCGATAAGTAATTAAAATGAAAGCTTATTAGGATGTACCCTAATGCAGTGTGAGTGTTTTCCTTATAAGAAGAAGAGAATAGGACATGAATAACACAGAGTGATAATGTTATGAGGACATAGCAACAGGGTAGCCATGTGCAAGCCAAGGAGAAATGCTTCATAAGATAATAAACATGCCAAAATTTTGATCGCAGATTTCTAGCCTTTAGATCTGTGAGAAAATAAATGTATGTTATTTGAGCCACCCAGTTTTTGATACTTTATAGTGGCAGCCCTAGAAAAATTGTGCACTCTACACGATTTCTGGGTTACAAACTGATTTACAGAAACGATAATTCAATTGTAACATCTAATGATTGCCTCTGAAGTGCTATTGGATCACGCTCCTTAACACAAAGCTACAGCTTTACAAAGAGTGCCAGAGAGCAATATGAAAAACTGTCCACGATGCACAACAACATGATCAAGCTCTATGAGAACCTTGGAGAATACTTCATATTTGACTCTAAGACAGTAAGCATAGAAGAATTTTTTGGTGATCTCAGCAACTTCCGAACTCTGTTTCTGGTGAGTACTATATTTTGCAGCATTATAAAGCCTATTGCTTTTATTCTTAAATTTCCCGGTGATATTTTGTGTAACTATTGACACCTTTATTTCACTTTATTTTCTTATAAACAAGCACTGGCAAATTCTGTACCTGTAATGTTGATAAGAATTAGTTACTGGCTTAATGTGTAATGGACACCCAAGCAAATTGTCATCAGGTCCAGTTATACATGGAACTGTAGGATAGTCTGCCAAAATTTTATAGAAATTAAGTCAAATGGTATTTAAATGATCCCAACTTGATAGAGCAAAATATAATTTCACCTGACTTAAATTTAATATCTGATATCTAAAATTTGTATCTTAATAATCTTTTACTTGATATGTTAAAGTGTAGTTGGTTGTGAACAACTTTCTTTCCTTTTTTCTGTTTTCATGTTAGGACTAAGCATGCAACTTGGGCCTTCGGTTTTCTTTTGAAATATATTCTCACTAAGTCACCATGTATACCACTCTGGGTTTTCAACCTACCACAGTGCTGTGATTGCAAGCATTGCCCCTATTCCTTGCCATGGCCCAGTTTCTATTGTAGCTTAAATGAGGAACAGATTTGAAATATAATTATTTAAATGACCTTCAATAGCTAACACTATTTTCAAAATGTGAGCTCTTATGTTAAACTATAATTCTTCGAAATAACACTAAATATTGGCATCAACTGATGGTGGAGAGTTAAATTATAAATTAGAATCCCATAATAAAGGAAAGGGTTTGTTGTCTGAGTGCTGTGTTACCAGTCATGGTGGCGCAGATCTGTAGTCCCAGCACTCTGGAGGCTGAAGCAATTCAGCTGAAGCTCTGAGTTAAAAGCCAGCTAGGAATATGCAGTGAAACTATATATATATATATATATATATATATATATATATATATATATATATATAATGAAAGCAAAACAAATGCCCAGAGTATAAACGCTGTATTAATTTATTGCCTCTAAATCCAACAAAGAAGTAGAAAGAAGACTACAGTCCCTGGCTTTGATAGAAACAGAAATATATGCATAGTAATTCATATTGAGCAATTGTGATCTCATAATTGAAAGAAGAAACTCTTGTGGTTATGTGCAGCAAGATCAATGTGTAAACAAATTTATTGCAGGTTGATGTATGTTTCACTCCCCCAAAGCAATTATTTCTTAGATAAGATTCCCTATCTTAATCAGTGATGTTCACTCCATGAAACCAAATAGCTTTCATCTATTAAACATGGGTATGCACATCCCAAGAATTAAGTGAGCAACTTTGGTAGTAGATGCTACACCAAAACTGCTACAAATATCATTATTGGTTTTCATTTTCGTTGAGAATCTTTTTGGTCTTTGCCCTTAACTGAAATACATATTTCACTCTTTAGCTGACGAATAATTACTAGAATGTATTATATTGGCAATGAGAAGTAGCTTAAGAGAAAGTAGTCAGGTCATTTTCAAATATTAAAAGGTGTGAGCATGGTATAAATGCATAAACACTGAAGTTAAATCTGGCTAGATTTCCAGTTAAACACAGTACAGTATTATTCTCTTTTATACAGTTTCACCTTCCATACCTTCAGCTACTCATGCTCAATTGTGATCCAAGAATAATAAATGAAAAATTATAGAAGTAAATACCTTCATTAAAAATTACCTGGTTTTAATATGATTTGAATGCTAAAACACCGTCTTCCACATTGCATGCCTTATTATTTCAGTAATACTCAGGCACGTTGTAGAAGGTGATGTATTTCTCCTTAAATTACAATGTTCTTTCAAGAGTAATAAAATTACAGCCTATGAGTAATCATGTTACCTAGCTGTTTAGGAAGATGACTAATAACTGTTGTTGTATTTCTTTCATTCATAACCTGTTCTAAAAAAGTGCAGACATCGTTGTTAAGAGTACGCAATTCTATCTCCTTGTACTGCCACTAACAAGTTCTGTGACTTTAGGTATATCATTGGTCCTTTCTAATTCTTTATTTTTTTTGTTTGTTTTAAGTTTAGTTTTGTTATAAAGTAAAAGAAAATCTAGACCATTAATCTCTATAAGTTATTTCCACTTCAGCAATTTATGAGTGAATATTCAGAATTTGAGCAATGCCAGAGTAATACATATTATATCTGTTTCTCTCTACTGACTTCCCTGCCCAGGTAACTTGAATACAAAGAAAGAATTTATCACTAATGCTTCCTCCCATTATAAAAATAATCTGACAATCTGACATTCTTATGTCTGACATAATGTGCATTATGCTTAAGAACATGTTCAGATTAGCGTTCAGAAATGATAACCAGATCCTCTATTGTAACTGTCAATCTGAAATACTTAATGTAGTTCTGGCCAGCATTGCCATTTTTACCTTCTATGATACTGCTTCTACCACTTTTCTCTATCAATTTGTATCAACTTATTTGCATGAGAACTTGGTATGCAACTTATTAGCAATGTGGAACTAGGGTTGATCAATATAAACTCTGGGCATTAGTTTTCTCATGTATAAAATATAGATGATAATTATTATCATGTCTTCTTACCACATGTGAAAAGACGTTGTAGTCTATGCCATGCAGAATTTAATTAGCCATTATCTAACCAGTATTTCAGTTATTTTGAAAAAAAATTCCATTTTTTTTTTTTTTTAGCGAAGAGTCTACAGGGTGTTCAGGGTTATACTACTAGATCAGACTCATAGTGATTCACCTGTTCACAGCCTGCAAACAGCCAGGATTACAGGTGCATCATCGCATTCAGTCTCAATTGCCCCTGGGACGGGGTCAGCATGGCAGGCCCAGGAATGAAACCCCCAGCCCCTTTGCCTGCTTGCAGGCACTTTAATCCACTGAGCTAATTGGTCAGCCTTCCAATTTCATTTTCAATGATGTTCTGGTCCATAGAACAGGAAAGATAAGCATGATTAACCATTAGTGGAGCAAATCACAAATATGCAGTAGTTCACTTAACTGCTATCATAGTACTATGTCAAGGAACAATAACTAATGCAAAGGCAGAACTACCTGTTTTGGCCTGTGTTGGCCAGGGAGGCCTTCACAGATAATTTGACATTTGGGTAGCGTCGGAGAAAAGCCATAGGAGTTCAATAAGACTTGGCAAGCATATTCAAGGGTTTTACTGCTGACCTGTAAGTGGAATGCTCCTAAATCAACATCACCAACTTCAGTCAATCATTTTCGCTCACTATGTTACTGTTTCATAGTGAGCTTAAAGTGATTTCATTCTCTCAGGGGAGGGGAGAACCTTGAAAAGAGACAAAATTGTAACTGCCAGAAGTTCCCATTTTCTTAGTGCTTTGTGTATTTGGCCTCAGGGTTCTTCGCACTAAAAGCATATTGGACTATAGATGGAAGCGATAAAATACCAGTAGTGCTGAGAAGAAAATAAGAGTTCTGATTCATGTGCTACCCAAAATTACTTCAAAATGAACTCAAGAGTTTCATGTTGGGATATCTATTTGGCATATGTTGTATAAACAAAATGCACATACCAAAAAAATCTTTCTAAGAGAAAGATACCATCTACAAGATGGAGAAAAACAGAAATAGCAATGAGAATTGATATTGTGGATTAAGACCATTTTTAAGATAATCACATTCAAACACATGAAAGTAGAATTGTGCAACCTCGGTGGGATGCTGCTCTATTAAATATTAATATTCATATTAGATAATATAAATGCTACTCATCTAATGAACATATTGAGGGTATTAGAAATTAATGTATAGTATGCTATTATATGTATATATAAATATATATAAAGAAATATTTAAAAAATTGGGACTTTCTCATTAGTGTTCTTTTGAGATTTCTGCAGTTTTAAAATCAGCATATAACAGGGTGTAGTGGCACATTCATGTAATCCAAGTGCTCCACTAGGAGGCTGAGACATAAAGATCATCACAAGTTCAAGGCCAGCCTGGATTATGTAGTTAATTTAAGTCCAGTCTGAACAATTAATGGGTCCATGTCTCAAAAAGCAAGAATCAATCAAGCAATCAATCATTAGCATATAATATAGGCAAGGTTATTTAATAATTATTAAATTATTAAATTATTAAATTTAAGTTAGATACCTTGCATAAGTAAACTGAATTCTGTGTTTATGCAATGTCTAAATCTCTTTTTTGCTTATTCTCCTTTATGCTTCAGTCATTCTACTAGTCCAAATAGTTACCTGCACAAATACCATTTTTTTTTCTTTTGGGATATATTCCTTTTGAATAGAATATTCAAAAGCAGTGAACCTTACATATTTCACCACCATACAATATTTTGCTTTGGCAGAAAGTTAATTCTAGCTGTTAGGAAAACATTTCAGGTACTTCAATAATTTTTACCTCTCCAAATATGTTATTGAAAGGGCTTTTTTTTGCTTTAAAATCTGTCAATTTCCTGCTGCTTTTGTGTTCTTTTTCTCGTTTCAATGAATATGTTGCACCATTACTCAATAAATGTTTGCTGTATGTATCCACACTCTATATGTTATATATTAGCAGTATAAATCTAAGGGCTTTGTAAGGACATTTTTGTTCTATTTTGCCTTTGAAAGTATTTTTTGTTTGGGTTTTTTATTTATTTTTTTATTTATGTATATTGTTTGAAACAATGTCTTGCTTTGCAGTCTGAGCTGACTTTGAACTCACTGTGTAGCCCAGGCTACCCTTAAACTTATGGCAGTCCTGCCTGAGCCACTCAACAACAACAAAACACCACACCTTAGCCAAAGTGCTGAATAACAGAAGTGCTTTACCACTCGCAGCTAGGCTTTGTCTGTTAACACATGCACAGAAATAACTTCAAAGAAAATATTGCACAGAATAAATCTGTGCAGCTGTTTATTTGATAAACTTTGGTTAGTGTGCTTAGATAAACACTGAAATGTCTAAATGCGAGGAGACAAAGTGATATCAAGTAATCATGGGCTTTTATGCCATTATTCATTCTTGTTGCTTTGTTCATAGATATCTTTGTGTCTCTATTTATTTATTTATTTATTTATTTATTTATTTATTTATTTATTTATTTATTTATTTATGGCTTGCCCTGGATGTGGTGCTGGGGATCGAACCGTGGTCCCTGCTGTTGCCTAAGCTTGCCTAAGCAAGTGCTTTAGATTGCTGAGCAATACCGCCAGCCATGTGTCTCTTTTAATCTGTCCATTTGTCTTCAAGATCACTAGCACTGTTTTAGTCCTGGGACAACTTCATTTCTTATCTGAACAACAACAATGGCCTCATGACGGGTGACTATATTTACTTCTCTTAAGCATTTTGTGTGTGCGTGTGCGTGTATGTGTGTGTGTGTGTGTGTGTGTGTGTGTGTATGTTGCTGCAGCTCAAACACAGAGCCTCAAGCATGCTAGGAAAGTACTATTGAACTACACTTCCTGCACCTCTTATCCATGCCTATCTTCTATTCTCCATGACATTTTCATCAGTCAAATTAAAAAGAAAACAAAACAATGTGACTTTCCTGACTTAAGATTCATAACTTTCCTGTGGCTCCATGATGTGAATTTTTAAAAATGTAATCACTTTACAAGACCCATTTATGGTTCATCTCAATATAATCACTTATCCATTTTCTTCCTGGGTTGGGAATCATCAAATCTGGAAAATATAGGCAGCACAGTATGAAAACAGGAGGTCCCTAACAGGACTAGAACCATGAAGAGAAATGTAGCACAGAAAGTAGTAGGAGGCAGATAGGCCAGTGTGTGGTCATCGTGTCTTAGCTCCATATCTGGTAAGCGTGCAATGGGGCAATTAGGATAACCAAGTGAAACTTATACGGCTTTCAGGTTTGTTTTGTTCTTCTATTTTAAGTTACTATTCTTTTACAGTATACACTTTCTGATAGTTCTCTGTGTAGCAAAGTTATGGAGATACCTAATTTTGATAAATTCTCATCTTTAATAAACTACTTTACTTTTAATTTTTTACTTTATATTTTTGTACTTTTAGGAAAGGGTCTACGGGGTGTTCAGGGTCTCACTAGTAGGGCTATCTGAGTAAGAGATCCACCTGTAAAGAGCTCGGATTACAGGTGCATGCACTATGCCCAGTCTCATTCACCCTCTCAGCACATCTGGGGAACCCCGGACCCCTGCGTGTGCAGGCACTTTAGGCTGCTGAGATATTTGGCTGGCCCTTATCTTTTCCTTTTGCAAGGCCTCAATCATGTGTAAATGTAAACTATAACTGAAAACCACAGTGAGCATATCCATTCAGTTAGACTGAAAGGACTAAATTGATGTTATGTAGAAAAGTTTATTCATTCATTAAAGGTAATTTGCCTTTAAAGAAATGAGAACGAATTTTTTCTATGAAACAATTTTGCATGTAATTCTGGATCTAAAACACTGTTATTTTGATACATTTTAACTCCTTTGATTTGCAAAGTCTTGATATTTATTTATTTATTTTTTTTTAATTTTTATTTATTTTTTTTTTTTTTTTTTTGTCTTTTTGAGACAGGGTCTCGCTATGCAGTTGAGGCTGGTCCTGCACTCACTTTTGTAGCCCAGGCTGGTCTCGAACTCGCACCAATCCTCCTGCCTCAGCCTCCCGAGTGCTGGGATTACAGGCGTGAGCCACCACGCCCGGCTTGCAAAGTCTTGATATTTAAAGGAAACATTTATTTGGTACTAACTTATAAAATGATGGACTTACATAAGAAATGAAGCACACTCTTTAATCAAGTATGTCTTGGTAACATAAATTTATCTAGAAGTCTATCGTGCAAAATTCTCTATCTGACGATTCATAAGTTGATTTCTCTTTGCTTTGCCAATAAAATGGTCATTAATACTGTGAAAATGACCTTGAGAATCTGCAAGACCCAGACATGCTTTTTGAATAATTTATTTCTCTTTGTAAGCTAAATGTCTTCAGGTCTCATCGCATGAGAATTCAGAGGGAGGTTGCCTTAGTAACAATAATCCAAATATTCAAAATTATCTCTTCCTCCTACTAGCAGGACTCAAATTCCTGCAGTCTTCATTCCCACAGGAACATCTGGAATCATCTCATGCATGGTAAAAACATGTAATTTGGGGCACCATTTGACATTTTCTCACAAATGAGCCAGGGAGTACTCGCTATCCTTGAAAAAGAACATAACATCAAACTAAACAGATGAAGCCTCTGTTCTTCCTACCTTACTATAGCTCCAATTCCCCCTCTGTTAAATCTTTTTCTCTTTTTTCATGAAAGATGTTGGGGGTTATCCAATGAAAATGTCTGTGTGTGATTGAAGGACGCACTCTCCTGCTGGCCAGTTGTCCCATCAGTCCTTGAACTTCCATAGTGATGCTACGCTCAGTGTAGAAGTAGCTTTATTTCATAGGACCCTTCATCAAATTAGTTCCTTTCCCTTTTTCTTCTAATCCTTTTCTCCTTGGAGCCTTTAAAAGATGTTGCAAGTCCTGGAGACCTGAAGGGGATCCTAATACCATGAATACCCCCCATTGCTCTCTTTCCTCCAATTTGTCCAGGCACCTAGGCTTATATCTTTGTTTTCATTGAATCCTGCAATAAATAAAATACCAGCATAAATCCTTTCATGCAAATGGAGGCCCACCCACCCACCTGCTCCCTGTAGTTAATCACACACACCCAGATAACTCTCTTTGAGTTCCACTGGGAGCATCCTGCCTACATAAGTCTTGAGTTTATTTTGATCTATTGCAACTCTTTTAAAAGAGCGTATCTACAGGAATTATTTGGTAATTGTATTAAGTAGAATATTAAACCAGGATACCTCATTTCCCAGCTGTGCCAGAGAGTAAGCTTTCCTGGAAAATATACAGTCACCATTCAGTTCTTCTTTAGAGAAAACTGTCATTTATCACTGTTGTTTTCTGTTTTGTTTGTCCCTTTGGGTCAGAAGTAGGTGTCCTATTTTTCTGATATGTTTGTTCTATGTATAGAAAAGTTCAATGTTATATCATAAAGAACTAAAGGAATATATAATAATGGTATAGAGGAAGAAAATCCAAATTGTACAACATCATAAAAATGCTGTCATGAGAAATAATTTTTTAAGATGCATTTAAAAGTGTCATGAAATTTCCCAACAGTTGTTGGAATTTTTTTATGAAAAACTTAATTTTGCCCTTTGAAAATCAAACATAACATAATTGATAACAACAGAAATATTAATAAAATCAGTCCAAAGCCTTCTTTACCTATTAAATATAGTAAAAATTAGAATCAAGAAAGAAAATCCAGTATTTTTAGTTCTGGTAACACCTCATATGCAACTTTTCATAGAAGTACTGTGTATAATAAGTTATTACTGCATTATCACCAGGAAGCAGGGAAGTTGTAAGATTGGCAATACAGTATAAAAGCTAACCTTTTTGAGCAGTCCTAAGACTGTCAAAAATCTCAAAGGAATATCTCAGGCATGCCTGTCACAACCTGCAGATAAATTTCCCCGAGGTTAATTCTTCTCTGAGTTTGGTGGGTTTTTCTTCATTCTTCTTATATTTGTCTATTTATTCTATAAGCACACTTTTATTTGGAAGGATACCCCAGCAGTGAGAGGCACAACTCTGCCCGCAGTAGCTGCCATTGGCCTCTCTGTTCTGGTCTACCCACTCTCCCTTCTGCTCTTACTCTCCACCTTCATTTGTGAGACAGCTTGTTCAAGTCACTTGCCTTAAGCATCACACCCAAATCTTCTATTTTTGTATAAATATCTCATCCCCTTGCTTTCCTTCTTCTGTGCTAGCACATTTTGTGTTTTTGGTAGTCATGAGTGCATCTTTATATCCTCAGGGATTAACACTATAATTAGTGCACTGTTGGTCAATCTCAGGTGCTAACAACTGAGCATACTGAAGGTAGATAGACAAAGTCAGACAGAGAGAGAGATCCATAGATAGATAGACAGACAGATAGATAGATAGATAGATAGATAGATAGATAGATAGATAGGTAGATAGATAGATAGATAGATAGATGGATGGATGGATGGATGGATGGATGGAGGGAGGGAGGGAGGAAACCAGGGAGGGATTGCAAGAGAGATTTCTTACCTTGAGAAAGCAAGTGAGCCAAGTGAACATAAAGAACTTAAAATCAAACAAATAGTAATGATGAAATATCCATATATACAAAAATACTATATATATATATATGAGAGATTCTGTGTGATTTATGGAAGATTTCAAAGAGAAAGTGACATGAGATCATTGTTTTGCTCCTGTCTCACGTTTTATGTACAAAGAACTTCTTTCCCTTCTATACTCCTCAACCTCATTTTGGTGTTTAAGTAAAATAGGAAACATACAATATCTCCTAGTGTTCCTCAGAGTTCAAAGAGAAAATCTACCATTTCATTACCCAAAAAGCAGTTATCAGCTAATTATTATGATATAAAGGTTACCCACCATATGCCTGGATGAGCAGTAACCAACTTTCAGTTATTCCTCATTGATTGGCAGCCATTCTGAGCAGTAGAACAATCAATGCAGATTATCTAGGGCAAAAGCAATACTTCAAAGATGACTTTGTCATCTGATATTAATTTATGTGGGTATGTAATCTCACTGAACAGTAAGCTTGCATTCCAAGAGACATTTAGCATAGTCCAGAGACATAACTTTTTATCACAACTAAGGAGGAGGTATTAGGATCCATTGTATAAAGCCAGTGAGAGTGCTGAATGTCAGTAATGTGTAGGAAAACTGTAATAACAATAGCGCTGAGACTGAGAAATGCTTTTTCAGGATTATTTGCTACAGATTTTTTTTATTATAATTTGGAAAACAAACTAGTAAGCAAAATCATTGATACATAAGTAAATAAAATCTACTTATCACATTGATTTAATATTTTAGTGATGTCAGTTATTGATTTGATCTCTCAGTTAGTTACTAATATTTTGTATATTACTAAAGGATGCCTTGTTCATACAGCTTGTTACAGGAATATCATCATTGTGCACGTCAATTGTAGGAAAACTAGATGATAGAAGAAAAAGAAATCAAATAAAGTTTTACTACCAGAGATAATTAGTAATAATTATATCTTGGCATATATATCCTTAATATATATCCTTACAAGCATTTCCCTGTCTGTCTATCTATCTATCTATCTATCTATAATGAGAAAGTCATATCAAAACTTCATTCTTACTATTTAATATTTTCTGGTACTAGGGATTGAACTCTGGATCTTGTCCTTGTGAGGCAAGCACTTATTCCACTGAGCTCTCTCGCCAGCCTCATTTATCTGTATATAGATTGTTTAAAGATTTAACAGTTATGGGTTGTGCTGCTAATTATGGGTGTATGTGTATCACTGCAGTATAATGCCTTTAACACCTTTATGAATATGCCTAGAATAGGAATATGTGAGTTGAGTAGAGTTACTAATTTGAGTTGTTTCAGGAAAATCATGCTGATTCCAAAAGTGGGTAAAAATGTTTACATTCCCACCAACAATGCACAAGGGTTTTTCTTTCAGTGCAGCCTCACCAGAATTTGGTAGCTTTTGATTTGTTACTAGCCATTCTTTTTGGAGCACAGTGGAATCCTAGTGCTGATTTTTTTCTTTTCTTTTTTTTTTTTTACAAGTTGTATTCATTTTAATGAGAATAAAAGATAAAATAGAACTGGCCAAAGAGCTCAGCCGATTAAAGCACTTGCAAGCAGGCACAATGGCCAGGGTTCCAATTCCAGGGCCTGCTGTGCCAGCCCCAACCACAGGACGAGCTGAGATGGGGATTGAGACTGGGCATGGTAGCATGTGCCTATAATCCTAGCTGTTGGGAGGCTGTAAATAGGTGGATCAGTAGGAGTCTGATCTAGTAGTGAGACCCAGAACACCCTGTAGACTATTTCCTAAAAATAAAAAAGGTAAAATAACAGTGAAATACTTTCAAAACAGGTTAATAGGATAATTAAAATAATTAATACATTGCATATTGTTGTCTTCCTAGTAGTTACCAAGAGCGCAAGATGCAGACATGGTATCTTCTCTCAACAATATTAATAAAAAACTTTTATTCTCAGAGAACTAAGAGCAAGTAGCTGTATATCTAGCCTAACTCTCTTGTGTATATATATATATATATATTTTTCCTTCCCCCTTTTTCCTCACAACAAAGCTGTCCTTTATTTACACTTTTGTGAAGTTAGTAAGGCATGACACTAGGTTGCCTAGCAACTGATAACTAACTTTTAACCAGGCAGAATGTTCATCTCAGGAGTGAGGTAGCTCCTGTTTTAATTTGCATTGCCCTAATGGCCAATGATATTGAACATCTCACATTTACCTATTTTTGGCCATTTGTACTTGTACTAGGAAGTGCCCATTCATTTTATGTGACTTTTTTTTTTGATATTTTTTATTTTCAGAAGTTGAAGTTTTTGAGTTGTTTATATATTCTATATATTAGTCCTATATCTAAAGTTTAGAACACACAATTTCCCCACATACAGATAAATGACATGTGCTCATAGTCAGACCACTCAGGAGGCTGAAGCAGTAGGATTGCTGTGAGTTTGAGGCCAGCCTGGGCTACAACCTAAGTTCAAGGCCAGCCTGAACTACATGAAACATTTCTCAAAAATCCAAACCAAACAAAACAAAGAACCCCCAAAAGTAAATTGCTCTTCAGCATTGTCAAGAGTTCCAAATTGGCTAAATATAAATGATTATGTTGTACTTGTAAAACAGACACTTGTCTTTATTTATTTATGTATTCTTATATTTTGTATAGGGTCTATAGGGTCTAGCTGCACACATGGACTCATAGGAAACCTCCTGTTTTCAGCCTCCAAAGTGCTGAGATTACAGGTGCATAACACCATACCCAGTCTCACATTTGTATTTATGTAAAGAGATGTACTTAAAAATGTATAAATTTTTTTAAAAATCTTAGGAAATTAAAATGTAAATTGAAAATATCTTCCATTTATTTTCAACTTAACCTTTCCTCATTTTGTTTGTTCTTCAGGTAGATAACTCTTATAGAAGACAGTTCTGCTTTTCTCACTTTTTCTTATTCATTGAGAAATCACTAATTATAGGGGGTATGTGTGACTCAGTGGCATGCACACCTGCCTGGCAAGCATAAGGTCCTAAATTTGATCCCTGGTACTGGAAAAAAACACAAAGAGAAAACAAACAAAACAATTCATTTATTGTGTACCTACTAACTGATAGACACGGTTCTGGGTCCTATGGCTTCAATACATTTCAGTGAATTAAAACAACAATCCTTGAAATCATAAAGCCTGATTTGTCATGGAGAAAAGTGAGACGATGAACTATAAATGCAATCATTTGGAAAATTGTACTACACATTAGAATATACATGCTAAGGAGAAATCATACCAAACTGAGTGATAACAGCTGGTAGTTTCAGCATTAATTCCAAAATTCTATTGTATGATTGGTATTTTAAGCTAAAATTTATTTTTTTTTATTTATGTATTTGGCACAAGTTCTCACTAAGCAGATCAGACTCATAGTAATCCTCTTGTTTACATGCTCCCCTTTTCTGTAATTACAGGCATGTGCCACCATCCATGCCTGACATTAATTTCAGCTCACTTGGGAAGACTCTTTCCAAGGACTCTTTCATTTTAGTTAAAAATTATAACTTTTCTGTAATATGGAAGATATACAAGTAGAGAACATAAGGTAGAAGTATGACAAAATGTAGTTTTTTGACACAGTTCGAGTTGAAAATTTGAAAGATGCCTACGAGATATAAATCTTTTTTCTAATGCTATTTCTAAATATATGGCTCTAGTTAGTGTTAGGCATGTTATTACTGTTTTCTTTTTAAGGAGAAAATGGAGCAAAATCATATTTTTGTTTTGGTTTTGAGATAGAATCTTGCTATGCTTGAACTTACTACAAAGCCCAGGCTGCTCAACAGTCCTGCTTCCTCAGCCTCTCTAGTGCTGGGATTACAGTGTAAAACAGCATTTTTGCTAGCAGAAATTAAAAAAAAAATGTTAATTCAATTTCATTGTCTACATCTTCCCCAAGGTACTATAGATATTTTATTTAGGAAAATAAACATTAACATTTCCATATGCATTTTTAAGCAGATAATTCTGACAAAACATGAGATGTATAGGAAAACTTATAGTGGAATCAAAGTTTTGTTTCTTTCATGGCAAAAGCATGAAAAAGTATAAGGAATTTTCAGATACATTTAGTTTATCTTGGGTTCATTCCCCATGGTCCTTGTTCATGACTATTAGCTGTTTTATCTGATAAAATAATGCAGTACTAATCTGTCACTTGTTTTGTTTCACCTACATGCTGTTTAAATTCAGGGTAATGCTTTCATCCAGCAAAAGAACCCTGTAAAGAATTTCTTTTAAGCTGGGCGTGGTGGCACACACCTGTAATCCCAGCACTCGGGAGGCTGAGCCAGGAAGATCGGTGCAAGTTCTACACCAGCCTGGGCTACAAAAGTGAGCTCAAAGCCAGCCTGAACTGCACAGTGAGACCCTGTCTCAAAAAGACAAAAAAAAAGTGAAATTCTATCAATGAAATCAAGAGAAACAAATACAGTATCTTGTATTTTGACTTTCAAATACAGTTTTTGTTGTTTGGTTTTGAAAGGGTCTCTATGGGCTTTAGGCTGGCTTTGAACTCACCATATAGCCCAAAATGGCCTCCAAATCACAGGGAGTTTCTTGCCTCAGCCTCATGAGTCATATGTACTACCACAATAGCTCTTTAAGAAAATGGAAACTTAAGATTTCATTGGTCAAGATGTGGTATTAATTCAACTATTAAGTTCATATGTCCTTTCCTGATAAGGTTTGCTTCTTTTTATAGTGCACCTGCAGGGAAATTCTGCTGCCACCTTGCATTCTAATAAGCACTGTATCTATAGAGGACGATGCTGAGGTTGCTCCAACTCATTCTCAGCCTATATTTCTAATCTCATTTGTTCTTTGACACAGTGAAAAGACATTGAGTTCCTATAGTGTAGAGGTGAACAATGAAATTTTTGTATTCCTTGTTCCACCCCACATTCACTCTACTTTATAGTGTAATAGACTAAAAACTTGATAACCTGAACTATAGTTTTTCACAATAAAGGGAGTATTTCTTGGTTTTAATTTTCAGTAGTATTATCTTGGTCTCCATCTTCTTGTTTCCCTTTTTTTTTACTTCTAAAGTAAATCCTTACCAAAGATCTACCCTTGATTTTGCATAATTTTTCCTGCAAATTTTGTATCTACTCTCCTGCCTTCTGTTCTTTCTTAAATTGTGAACTTATTTCTGAGCTCTAGACTGTAGTTTATTTTCTGTTTATGCCTGTAAGTTGAACATAACTACCTCAAACTCAGCTATAGAAAATATAACTCATTATATCTCTTCACAGATTGTTCCATGTTCTCTTTTGTTTATGCCACAACTCGTTATTGTCTTTTCCAACACTGTTCTCATTTGTTCAATTTCCTATTCACTTTGATAATGCTTAGTTTCAGTATTTGTCATTTCCTCCATGGTATGTTATAGTAATATTTTCAATTGTCCTGTTTTTGGTCTAAGAACCACTCATACTATCTTTGTACTGCTGCCACATATTTTTTTTTTTAAAACACATGTCTCATTAGGACTCTCATCTTCACAGAAATCTTCAGTTGCCTAATAATCTAACCCTTGCACATACTATCATTAGTAGGGATGGTAAACCTTACAGTCCCTTCAAGATGGCAATGTAATTTTCATCTTTCAGACCCCATTCAATAGCTACTTTCCCTGTTGTGTCTTATGGAACATTTTCAACAACTCAAGGGAGAATTAGTTATTCTCTGGTTTATATATTTATGTTACGTTCTGAAGGTTTGTTGCAATAGTAACTCATTAGAATTGAAAGTATTCAGACCTACATTTAGGCTGGAAATTCTTCTTGAGTAGCTGTGTCCACTTTATCTTTGAATTTTTATTAAGCAGCAGTTTGTGGAACATAGAAGGTAATTGGCAAATATTTTTCCACTGGCAACTGTGTTTGTAACTCATAATTTCTCTGATCCTGTACAAGAAATCTAGTAATGAATGGCTTTCGATTAATTATTTCAAATCCTCTAGCTGTCTCATCTCCTTCTACACCTAAATTTTCAAAACCTTTCAGTATTTTAGTGTCTCCTTTGATTCTTCATCAACATTGATTTGGCATTGATTGGCTTAAATATTTTAACTTGTCAGTTTTTACCCCTGTCACGCCAAGTCATGAAACCCTAAAGTAGACTATATTAAATACTTTACATTTACTTCATTGGTACATTCTATCATCGGGTTTTTCATTTCTCGTCACTGTGTGATATGCTATTTACTCGTGACTGCCACTGACCCCTTAAAACTTCATTACTTATCCATGGTAAGCTACTCACCTGCTCATATCTCTAGGACTTCTTTTTTCTTTTTATGATGAAAAATTATTAGAGAAGGACTATTCTTCAAACATATACCTGATCTTTCTACTTTAAGACTTGCTATCTTCAAAAAACCTTTTGAAGAGAACTTTAAAAATCCCAATTCTCTCTTTTAAGGAATTGCTAATTTAGAAGAACTAAACTACTCATAAATTTTATGGGATAAAACCTAGTCATATTAAATTGCTAAGGTATAAGAAAGTATGTCAGGGGACTGGGGAGATATCTCAGTAGTATAAGCACTTGCCTAGCAAGTGTAATGCCCTGAGTTCAATGTCCTGTTCCGCAAAAGAAAAAAATAAAGTATGTCATATTTTACTTTTATGAGTGCTTAAGTATAAACACAATCTGCAGAAACTAACCATGAGGTTTCACTGTAGAATCTCCATGAGACAAAATGTCTTTATGCAGAACTTCATATTGAAAAAATTCAAGTCTGAAATGTGGCATTGATTATTGCAAAGTTTTGTACAGGAAATGAAATCCAGTATGTCTATAAACTTCTAAATCCTTTTACAAGTTATTTTTCCAACATGTCAAGCCTAATGGAAAAATCCCTTTATACTAATAAATACTGCAATTTAGCAAAAGATTCATGATGAGGCCAGAAAACTCATCTATAAATAATGGCACATTACCCAGGGAGGAAGAGGCAAAGGAGGGGGCAATAGCTCATTAGTGTATTAGGAAAAGGATATTCCCATCAGTAAGTAAGCAGTGATATCTGGCCAAATCTAGGTCATGATGAAGGATATAATCCAAAGCAAAATGTATTTTACATTATGGAATTTAGCTAGGAGAAAAAAGATTATATATATATATATATATATATATATATATATATATATATATGTAAATGGCTTGCTTCCCAGAATTCAATTAAAAGTATAAAACAGTGCCCTTATTATTCCTAGTCTGGAGGAAAAATTTTAACACAGAATATCTCTGATTACTACATCTGTGTTACTCAAACCCAATTTTGAAATGATCCATAGTATATTGTTTTCAGATATTTTCACAGATCAACATTCTGTACTGTAATATGTCGAAGGTTGAAAGTCACAAAACATAGACATGAAATTGTCTATTTATCTTATTTTTCCTATTTTATAAATTAATGTTTCATACATTCATACCTATGATATCAGTATATTCTTTAGTAGAAACTGAGGAATTCTCTATGGATTTATCTCATAGCTCAAGCTTCTAGTATGTTTCTTCTAGCACTTCACCTGCTACCTGACTTACTTTTTCAAAATGGTTTCCTAGAGAAAGCAGGTTCTTAATTTTACTCTATACCAGTGCTTCACCATCCTTACCCAAAAATTGTTTGTTTATATATTAAGAAATTTTTATTTTTTTAAATTTTTTCTCGTTTCAGAACTTTTGTTTGTTTATTTATTTATTTTTATGGCCGGCTCAGCCTGCCCTCCGGGCAGGGCTGGCGCAGCATGTGGTTCTGGGGATTGAACCGCAGTCCCTGCAGCTGCCCAAACTTTCCTAAGCAGGCGCTTTACACCACTGAGCCATCCTGCCGGGCCCCAAAAATTGTTTTTAATTCTTAGAGTTTCTCTCTTTAAAAGATAAATGCATGCTTTATTATTCTGACTACTGGAAGTCTGGAAGTTATCTAATAAGCCTTGCCTTTTAATCAAATATCGGCTTCTTGTCTGTGGATATATTTCTATCCTTTTATCCAATTTTTCTTGACATTAATTACCTTTTGATTAATTTCTTGTGTAATACATATGTTTGTTTATAGTTTGGCATTTCACTAACTTTTAGAACTTTTATAATTTTTTATCATTCATCTTTTCAGTTTTGTACATATTAAATAAAGGAAGATTCAAACTTGTGAGGCCTGATTTGATAAATGAATCTATCTCTGCCTTTGGAGCTGCTCAGCACACAACTTTTTTATTTACTTATTTACTTGCTTGCTTGTTTGTTTGATACAGAGTCTCATTACACACCTAGCACTGAGTAGTGATCCTGCTGCTTTTAGCCTCCATAGCACTGTCATTTCAGGCATGCACCACTACACCCAGCCTTGGAAGCCAGCAAGGCACAGCAAAAGTTTCTGGGCTAGCACAGCATGCAGAGCCCAGGCTCAAACTTGGAACCTTACAGTTACCAGGTGGTTGCTTAGACCAGGGAGCTATCTCCCCATCCCTTAAGTCCTTTTTATAAAGCCAATATTTCAAAAAAGAAAAACTAGGGCTGGCTAGATAGCTAAGCTGAGTAAGTACCTGCTTAAGCAAGCACAGGGATCAAGGTTTGATCCCTCAAACCATATGCTGCAGTAGTCCCACCAACAGGGCGGCCTGACCTGGCCACTGAATCCAGGCATGGTGGCACATGCCTATAATCCCAGTGCTGGCGAGACTCAAAGCAGGAGGATCACTACAAGTCCATGTGACATAGTGAGATCCTGTACCAAATACAAAAATAGGAAGAAAGAAAAAAACAAAAATGTTATTGTTATCACATTTATTTACTGTGCTAGTATTTATAATAGATGAGTAAACACTGTCTTCATTTGTTAAAAAAAAAAGATATTGTATACATCCATTATATCAGTTACTATGGTAGACCTGTAGTGGAGAGTGCTTATCTGAGTATAATACTTCTATTTAACCAAGCTACACCAACGCACACGCTGCTCTTTTAAAAGCTTAATACTAAGACAAAGCTGAACTCATATGAATAAAGGAAATATACCTGTTAAATATGTAACAAAAATGTTAATGTTATATATAAGAAGAGTGCATCTTTTTGTGGTGCTTATCCAGAGAACTTTGAAAACTCTTAAGGGAAGAGAGATTTTAAAGGTAGGCTCTCTGTCTTCTAATTAATGAAAATTTAATTTCCCTTACGAGTACTATAACATGGTGGTACCAAAAATTCACTTTCTACTTAGAAGAGTTCAGCATTCTCAGTACTTATCATGATAACTTCTTGAAAAGCAAATTGGGCACAACCATTTCAATTTGCTTCCAAAACAATCAGGCAGCCTGCAGTCCTAGAAAAAAAAATATCTCTTATTAGCTAAAATGATCATTCTGTAGCATTTGTGAGCAAGATATTCATTCTCTATCATGTGATATTCATTATTAATTATGATGCCAAAAAGTACTGTCTAGAAGGTGAGTGTTCGAACGAAAACAAAGAATAGTACTGCTGGTGCTTGTGGATGAAACTTCTGTTCGATGAGTGACAAATCTTGGATGTAATGCTCACTGTTGATTCCTTGAGACGAGAACAGTAAGTGACAGTGCATGGCCAAGAATGGATGATCGAGAATTGCCTGTATCTCAGTGAAGGCAAGAGTCACAGGATACTAAGCATTCTACTTTTCTGTGCTTTATTACTTCCTTGGCTCTTCCATTCCTCTTCTACCCGTCACCCAAAGAATAAATGCCAACTTGTCTACAAAGATTTGTAGCACGTCTTTAAAAGGAGAAATTAGAAATGTACTGGATGTCTGTGTTGTGGCAAATATAGATCACATTAAACATTAGTAAAATATAAATCAAAGATATCAAGCAAGTAACACAGAGACAAGGACATGTAAAGTTCACCAGAAAAAGATTCTTGACGTTTAGAGGAACAGTACTATATTAGTTGTTCTTCTCTCATTGCTGGGACAAATACCTGACACACAATCTTAGGGAAGGACAGGTTTATTTAGCTCACAGTTACAGGAGGTTTCATAGTTTAAAGCAGCATGAATTACATAGGAAGACCTCCCGACACCGTGCCGCCATGTCCAGGATGATCTCCTCCACTCTGTACATCCAACACAAGCCACTAGGACCGGGGTGTGGGGTGAATCCCCCAGAGTCCCACATGTTCTAAGTTTAAATTTGCGCCTCTCTGTCCCTTGCCCCTTAAGCCCTGCCTTGGTCCTCTGGCCCCACACCTCAAGCTGTGAACTTGACTGCCACTTTATTTACATGAGGCTTTGGTGGGACAGCTAGATACAAACCATAACAATTACTAATTATGCATTAGATGGTATATGACTTATGATTTACAGAGGCAGTACTGGGAACTGATCCAAGGGCCTTCCCGCTAAGCCACATTCCCAGCCCTGTTTTTATTTATTTATTTATTTATTTATTTATTTATTTATTTATTTATCTATCTATCTATCTATCTATTTATCTATCTTATTTTGAGGCAGAGTTGCCTGGTTATCCTTGCTAAGCTGAAACTTGTGATTTTCCTGCCTAAGCTTCACAGAACAATAGTTTGATAGGCATGCACCATTACACTTAGCGAGATATGACTATTTTTCAAAGAAAACTAAGCAGAAATGTATAGTCAAAGAAATTTTATAACTCATCATTGAATATTATTTAATAAACATAATGGTATTGCCTTAAATGTCTCAGGAACTTCTCTATTGGACTTCATTAACAGTTATGCACTATATGCTTTAAATCTTCCTAGGATTACCTTATCTTTGCAATTTGAATTTAGATTTGAATTTGGGGAATCGTCAAAATTGACAATGAGCCAAGTTTTATGAAGAAAGTATATGATTGAACTGGCTACAAAAATCACTGATGAAAAACTGGGTATATAATAATGACACTGATTTCATTTGATTCAGAAGTCAATTATGAAAGAGGCATTTTTAATCATAGAGTACTGATGCACATGAAAGTAAGCTTATGGCTTCCAATGGTGGCTGTCTATTATGGAACTATCAGAAGGAATCTTATAACTTTACTATTACCTACAAAGTGTTACAAATCAGATGGTACAATATTTTAGAGTTATAGCACTGGACAATGGTGGATATTGAATAGCACATCTGTTATAGTATCATTTTCCTCCTTTGTCCTCTCCTGACTTTTGAATAAGGCATGCGAAACCAGACAAGCTTATGATTTAAAAATAATATTCAATAAGTGAGAAATACCTAGGGGGAACTTAAGCATTATTATCTTGTAGAAAGAAATCTCTGCAAGGAAGTCATTATTCTAGAAAGTGACAATTCCTTAACTTTCAATCCGATACCTTTTTCAAGAACCTCTCTGAACCATTGTTCCTCTGTTCTTTGACTCAGTAAAGTAAAAATTTAGGTTGTGTTTCATGTGGAGAATAGTCTTGGGCACTGTAGTGTAACCAGGAAGGAAGCTATACTACCATGAATTTTTTTTCCCTTTTATTAGTATATGTGTTTTCTGCCATGTGACACTCTGCCTTGGAGCGAGTTGAACATGGACTGAAACTTTTAGTAACTGTGAGCTAAATAAACCTTTCCTGGCCCAGCAAGATGACTCAGCCGTCTAAAGCACCTGCCTAGGAAAGTTCAGGCAAGTGCTGGGACCAGTGCGGGATCCCTGGCACCACATGCTGCACCACCCCACCCCAGGGAGGGCTGAGCCAGCCATAACACAAATAAATAAATGAAGTTTAAGAAAATTAAATAAAAATCTTTAAAAAATAAAAATATAAAATAAAATAAACCTTTCCTTTCCTAATTTTGAGTGTCAGTTATTTGTCCCAGCAACAACAGCAGAGTAACTAAGACAACATGTTTGCAATATATGAAGTTTACATTCACTGTAAGGAATTGGTACATGTACATAACATTTTAATTTTATTTCCCCTTATCTCCATCCACTTCTGCTTTTGTAGCACAGATTCATTTATTTATGAGACCATATAAAATTCATTTTCATATATACAGATGGAAAACTAGACAAATAGCCTAAAACTATATGCAACACATAAGAAAATTGTATGGAGTGAAAATAAATTTGTAGATAACACTATCTAAGCTGGATTACAATACTTTTCCCCTCTTCTTTACTATTATGTCTTTTATCACATACATTTTATTTAGTGTGATTTTCATTTAAGAGAAACCATGTGATATTTAAAACTGTATCTGAGTTGTTCCACTTAACATTATAGACATAAAGGGCCTCCATTCTCCTACAAAAGATTTAAGTTTATCTTTCTTTAAGGCGGAGTAGTGCTCTGTTGTGCATAAATACTACATTTGCTTTCTCCATTCATCTGTTAATAGACATAGACCACTTCTAAGACATAGTTATTATTAACTGCACTGTTGTTAAACATGGATATCTGTACAACATTGTAGTGTGATGCCTTTAAATCACTATGGTATGATGGCTTTGAATCTTTTGGCAGGATACCCACCTAGAATTAGAGTGTCTGAGTGAAATAGCATTTCTATTTTTAGGTGTTTTTTGAAGAACTCTCAACACTGATTCCATAGTGGTTGTACTACTCTACACTCCCACCAATAGTGGGAAGGAGCTCCTTTTTCTCCACAGCCCCACCCCACCATCTGTTATTGGGTAACTTCTTGATTATAGCCATTCTTTCGGGGATGAGGTAGAGTCTCAGTGTTGTTTCAGTTTTCCTTTTTCATACAGCCAGCAGGTTTGAACATTTTTTCATGTATGTATTGGCCATTTGTCTAGTTATCTTATGGCAGATTTTAAAAATGAAAATATTTAGCAAGCTGATTCACAGAGGCCAATAGATAAGATACAGGCTGAATCTTATAGCTTTTCATGAGATGAAATTAATTATTTCCTTTTATTAGTGGGTAAGGATCAGAATAAGTTTTTGCAGGGGGCCATGAAACCCTATCTGCAAGCAGAGGACTATTTTCTTTAGGGCTTGTCCTCTTCTGTGAGTCCATATGATTCTACTTGACAGGCAATTTGACCTTATCCAAATCTCAAAGGTGTTTTTCACTACAAGTAAATTCATCTCATCAGATACCTGATTAAGGGCTAGTAGAGAACTTGCCTAGTACCAACAAGACCTTGGGTTCCATTCTCAGCATTTAAAGAAGAGTTAAAAAAATGCATAAAGAAAGCTCACTGATTGTGCTGTGTTTTTTTATGCTGTCTTTTCATCTTCTGAGATCAAGACAGTGTTAAGACAGTAAGCTTACATCTCAGGTCTAATATACAACATGTTTCATCATTTTCCTTGCCAAGATGTTTTCCTATTAAAATATTGTAACAGTGACTTTAGAATTTCATTTTGTTCCTTTGGTTCAAACAGTTGTTGATTAATTTTCTATACTCAAAGTGCTTCGTAGATTTTAATAAAATAGATGTCTGTAGAACTATATTGAACTTTATTGTTTTCTTTCCCAGATAAAAAGGATATTTACATGCCTACTAAGAAAAATGTCTGCAGAAACCTGCAGCAAAATTTTCAAACCATTTCCACCATGTTCCACCTTGCAGATTAACTTCTACCTAATCATAGTTGAGAATTCTAATAGACTATGATGAGTGAACCAGTTTTTCCTCCAACTTCAGATCACATATTTTTGCAGTTGCAAGGCAAATTTCAAAAAAAGGCCTTAGGGATCACAGCCAGCCTTCATTAACGGTGCATGACCACTTTGTAAACAACTGCAATTTTAATATGCAAGGAGATTTGCACATAACAATCTTTTTACTTTCCTCTTGTTTTGAATAATTTATATTTGAAATTCTCTTCACAATCATGCTGATGTGCAAAGATCTGTTTGTCTGTCAAACCTGCAGATATGCACTGCATTTGAAGGATATATTAATTTTTTATGTTTTGTAAGGAGGCTAACCGTAAGTTGCTTGTGCTGAATACAAGAGTTACTTCAGTGAACACTTCAGTGAATTCACTTCAGCAGACTTCCTCACATGAAGCAGATTCATGATTCCTGTGTCTCCCGTGTGCTCAAATTCAGTTATTTCCACAAATCAACTGAAGAAATATGTTGTATAAGCCATGCACCCGAATTTGAGATGCTTCTGACTTAATCCAAAAGATTACTGCAAAGGCTGGGCAGTGCAAACTTTGTAGACTCGCTAGATACCTAATTCAAAACAAAGACCTCATTCTCAAAATAGGAAGAGTTTTACATTAAATTCAGTGTTTCTATGTAAACACTAATCTCTATTCAAATGAATTTTATCTGTGAAAGATTGAGCTATGCCAGTGTGACAAATGTCAGGGAGAGCAGGCCTCAGAAACACCAGACAGTGGCATTTTAAGAAAAACAAATGTAGATGTCAGTGAACCGTAACCTATGGATGATTAGAAAAAAAAAAAAAAAAAAAAAAGCCACCATTCCCAAGTGGGTAATGTTTTCTTCAAGTTTGCTAAGAATTTTTCTACAATAATAAATACTGTATGAGAACTGTCAGAAACTGTGTATAGAGGACTGCTCGGTTATGTAATATTTTGAGAACTCCATTGAAAGTTGTTATGATGTAAATCAAGTAGCTCTAGCTGCCGATTTGTGCATGAACAGTTTAGCTCTGCTTTGATCTTTTAGGTTATGAAAACAACAGGGAAGAAGAAGGCAGGAAGATTTTAGAGGGCTGTTTTATGTAAGCTTGTCAGAGAGGGCCTCTCTGATGAAGAGAGTAACACACTGCTGATGGAAGTATCTGAGAATCTGGAGGGAGCACATACATAGAGGTTCAAGCCTAGGTAAACATATAAGGCAGACTCTTGCATATTGGGTCATATAAGGTCTTACAAACTATTGAAAGCTCCCCACCACCAACCCTGTCAAATTAAGTAGGAATAGATAGATTCTCTTACAGACTGGAAAAATGGTTTACAGATGAAGACAGAGCTGCAGATAAGTTGAAAATGAGATTCTGAGAGAAGAAAAGCATAGTCTGTAAAGGAGATGGAAAACAGCAGTGCTGACTGTTGGAAGGAAGGGCCATAGCATTTTAGGAAATGAGAGAAGAGAATTTTGCTTTTGATTCCTACCATATTTACACAGGTTCACCAGCATTTCTTTACTTCTTATCTAGGTGAAACATCACTGTATTTGTCCACCATCTATTACTAAAGCAGCTAACTACTTGAGCAAGTTAATCAAGATTTCAATTACTCCAGTGAGGAAGAAAGTTATATCTCTCAGTTACAATCGGAGTTGATTGGATGATAAAGTATTCATGAGCTCTTTCATAAGAGGAACTTTAAAGGTCACTTGTACCATAATAAGAGGAAATCTTTGGGAAAGAAAAAGTTTAGCAGTACTTTAGTGCTTATAACACCTTCAGAGGGATGGCCTCTCAGAGTCTGGGTGCTGCAACTCAAAATTCTTTGCTCTGAGCATTTGTTAGAACTCTTTCAAAAATCTAACATGCCCTTTAAGCTCTTTGAAACTATAGAAAATAAGTAATATCTAATGCCATTTGAAGTTAATGAAAGAGTTTACTTCTTTTTCTCTTTTTTTCATTAGTACATGTTTACAGTGCATACTTTTTGTGTATGGAATTTGAATTTGTACCTAATGCATCTTAATTCTTTTTCCAGTCTTCTTCCTTTCCCTCACACCCACTCCTTCCATGTCTTGAGCCTCTTCTCATTTGAGAAACCTTTATCTCCCTACTTCCTATTGTCCTTCATTATGTTCTTATAATTTGGGTTTGCAATATAAGATAAATGATGCCATCCTTATACTTGGATTTCTGATTTATTTCACTTAAAATTATAGTCTCAAGTTTCATCCATTTTCCTACACATGATTCAGCTTTACCACTTCTTTACAATACAGTAGTACTCCATTGGGCCTAATTTCATTTTCTTTAACTACTCATCTGTTGTTCATATATAGGATGCAGAAATCCTTAAAGAAAGTTGGCATGACGGTGCATGCCTATAAACTTTGATATTCTTTAGGATTTTTATCCACTTATACCAGCAAGTAGGAATATTAGCCCAAGGTACATACCAAGTTAGTGGTAACTTACACTGCAATCTGTATCTCCTAACTCTTTTATCCCTGATTTCAAGCAAATGCAGAAAATTGTAAAAAGGCCTTTAAGATCCAGAACAATGAAATCAAAGAAAGTATTACGAAGTTATATGAAGCAAAGTGAAAGTGAAGGCAGGAACTTTAAAGAAAAAGAAGACCAACTTTTGTAAAATAATGAAAAGCCATAATATGTATAATTCCCTTTCCCTTATGCTGTCATATTCAGGACACCTTTGGGACAGGAAAAGAACACTATCTACAATAATACAAGTTCCTGGCTCTAGACAAACTTAACATCACTACCTAATTTTCCCACTTGTTATGAATGAGATGAAACTATAACTCCACCAATAAGCAAAAAGGTTTCTGGCATTCATCTTAGCTTCTAGATGAATTTTCACAGTGAAGGTTTTCCAGCAGTGCTAACAGCCTCTGATGGGTACAAATGGGAAAAGTATATGAAAATATTGTGAGGCCTACGGTAGAGAACTGAGTGGAAGCTAAGTCGCTAAGCTGCTCTGTGAACCAAAATGAATTGCTCTTTCTGAGGAAAATACTTATCAGATAACAACAATAATAAAATTTATTCCCATGTTAAATTGTCCTTTCTTGAATTATACATTTCATTTTCCCAGGGAGATAACAAAACTAACTCTATATGTTTGAAAAAGAGCACTATAACTCACCCCAAAAATACTGCCCTCCTGCTGGCAATCATATTCCTTCGTTTAGGCTCTCGTCTGCTAATGTATAATGAACTTTGGGTAAAATATTGTGTAAATTCATTTATTACCACAAATAGCAGCTTAGCCTATGATATTAATGTTTTAGTCTTCTTAAAATAGTATTTTAACACCAAGTTATCTTCCCCACAACCTTTTTTTCTTCTTCCTGGTTTTTGGTCTCATGACTGAGAAAGGGCAATATTAGTTCTGTGCATGAGATACTGCACGTATCTTGTTTCTTCGCATGTACAGATGATATTACAGAATTTCCATTTCAAAAGGAACTTTTCCTTTTCCTGTTGTTTGTGCATATATGTGGGCAGAGTCCTGAAGTGAAAGAAATTGAGAACAGATGTTGAAATATACAAGCCTCAAATTGGAATAATATTAAATAATAACCATCATTACTCAATATACACTTTTTGTATTCCAAACACTATGCTCAATAGTTTTATACCTAGTTTCTCACTAATTCACAAACTAATGCAAAGAAATATAGGCATTTCACAGATCAAGAAAGGAGACAGCACATTTAAATAAACATCCTGTATGATAAAGCAATAGATAGTCTCTAGAGAAGCTTAGATTTAAGCCAGACCTCTCAGCCCACTTAAGGTCATCTTTTGTTAATTAGAGTGCACTGCTTTCTTAGAAAATTTGGATTGTAGGTCTTGATAAACAAGCCTGTTTCCCATTATTTTTCCTTTGGGCATCAAATTATAGGTCAGGAAATTTTAAAATTCTTAAGACTAAATTTAAAAATAAAGTGCTAGTGTTATACTTATTTAGGAAAGAGAAATTCATAGTGTTTTTGCTGGAGGTTCTTTAAATTTTAAATGTTCTATGTTATTTTTAGAAGATATGATTAAAAGAAATTATCTAGCATAAAACAGATATTTTTTTTTAAATTATGGAAGCTTGAATTAAAGCCAAGAGCATAGGGCTAAAGAGGTGGCTCAGTGGCATAAGCATCTGCCTAGAAAGTACAGGGTCTTGAGTTCACTCCCCAGAATGAACGAATGAATGAATGAGTGAATGAAATCTTTAAAATGCTAAAAGTGGATCATATGCCTGTGCTCCAAGCACTCTAAAAGACTGAGACAGGATGATTACAAATTGGACCCTACCCTAGGGAATGTGGATATTCAGTGAAACTCTTCATAGAAAGAACTGGAGCAGCGTGAATGCCCTGGGCTCAATGTCTGTGCGCCTTACACACAGTAAAGCTAAGAGAATCAGGTGCTCAGAGAAGGCAAAAAATTAAAAGTATGGCAAGAGGGCCGGCAAGATGGTTCAGCAGTCTAAAGTGCCTGCTTATGCAAGCTTAGGCAATCGCAAGGAGTGTGTTTTGATCCTCAGCACCACATGCTGTTCCAGCCTCACCCCCAGGGCAGGCTGAGCAAGCCATAATAAATATAATGAAAAAAAAAAAGTATGGCAAGAATTTAATCTATTTCATGCAGTTCTCATATTTTAAAAATCTCTTCTCATATTTGCTCTATAAGAGTTGTTCAACATGATATATATTTCTTTTATCTTGTTTCCAAATCATGTATCTCAGTGTCATTTGAGCATCCTTTTAATATTCCTGATGTTTCATACATTGTCATTTTTTTAATATTCCTGATGAATGAAGAAATGCCTCCATGTGATCTAGTGTGCCTCTGGTGGCAGAGGGCCCAATTTGGTAACAGAAAATTCCCATTTATGTTCATGTTTGTACAACTCCATTATCATACAGATTCTGACACTGTAATAAAATCTTGCTTAGTAGGTTTATACAGGTATCCAGCATTAATGAATACCCACAAGGAGAATTGAAGATTACAGAGTTTTTTTCTTTTCACAAATTCCAAGTAATCCAGGTCGAATATTCCTTATCTGATATGCTCAGGATCATAAATGGTTCAGATATTTTTTTAAATATGTGCACGTACTGCACTGGCTGAGTATCTCTGATCTGAAAATTCTGATGCTTCGAAATCTAAAATAATTTTAGACTTATAGTGTATTTTGGATTAGGAATGTTCAACTTGTAGTGACATACATAGATTTTTTTAAATTTAGACACCACTAACATAGTGTCCTTAAATTAGCTTTTAAGGGCTGAAGGGGGAGCTCCATGGTAGGATATTTGTTTAACATGTAGAAGGCCATAGGTTTTGATCCACAACACCTGAAAAAAATCACATTTAGTATTTTTTTTTTGTCTTTTTGAGACAGGGTCTCGTTATGCAATTGAGGCTGGCCTTGAGCTCACTTTTGTTTGTAGCCCAGACTGGTCTAGAACTCTCACCAATCCTCCTGCCTCAGCCTCCAGGGTGCCTGTATTACAGGCGTGAGCCACCACGCCCGGCACATTTAGTATTCTTATGAGAGTAGACTGTATGGAGATAATGCATTTCTAATCATAGGCCATGCCATGCCCTTGTAACTGCCCTAAAGAGAGAGGGAGAAGAACTTGTGCAAAATAACCATTAAGAAGAAATATGCTCAGCTATCCATCAAGAACTAGATTCTTATGGTTCATGATTTCAGATTTTTGGTAGTATGTGTATAATGACCACAGCTACCATGGAAGGAACATTTTTTCTGTACCAGATTTTGTCTAAGGTGTTTGATATGATCATTATGTCATATAATCTATTCAACACCTATGTTATTAAAATAGTAGTGTTTCCCATCTACAACTGGGACAAATAATGCTAAAAAGCAATGAAGAAACTTGTTTAAGGTCACATCATTTTTTTTTTTTTTTTTGAGAAGAGATAGAGGTTAGATTTTCAAATCTGGCTTCTGTTTTTTTCAAAAGTTGTCTGATTCCAGAAATGATCCTCCTAATTATTTTATTACTCAGTCCCTGAATTACATCTTCCGCTTTCACTGAAGGAAAAGTATTTATAAAGTGTTTCTGGGTCAGCACTGGAATAGTATACCACTGATCGGAATGGAAACAAAGAATGCTTGTGTGATGCTGAGGGAAGTGGTGGCATTTTTGTTTCCAAATAGTGAAACAAGATTAGAAGATAGTTGCCTCACACAGACCTAGCACATTGTCTCATAACTGATGTGGACAATCAGATATGAAGCAAATGTCTACATTGCTTATAATTATTTCAACCTCTTCTATTTCCTGAAGCTTAATTAGAATAAACAAGAAAATGAGAGGTCTTAACATTTCCTCCTACATGAGATTTGTGTGTGTATGTGCTTATGACACTTTTAGTCTGTAGGTCTCATTTTTAAGTTATGCACAGCAGGGGAAGTAAGATTTTTAATTTATTCACTGTTTTCAATAAGACAATAGAGATTTTAGTCAGAGATTTAAAATTAGGCAGGTGAATATTTGTAATAAATCGTAGAGACATGTTCTATTATATTTTACTCCTTTTGTCCTTTTTACTGACTCTTAGAAAATGTATACACTAGTGAAATAGGAGTTTTGCTATAAACTTCTTTCTCATATTGTGTGAAATAACTATGAGAACACTTTTTCAATTAGCATTTTTAACATAGCACCTTCCTGAACAGTGACAGAATGTAATTAGTACACATTCCCATCCCTGAGAAATAAGGGTTGCTATTTACTTGAGAATGATGGTTAGTCATGAGCTATTCTTTTAAACTGTTCAGTGAGACTGGATGGGAAAGAAACAATTGTTTATCATAAACAGTTATTTAAGGGGCTTTTTTTCCAACCAGACCTTAAAGCTTAAAGTTATTGCTATTGTCTTTATTATTTTAGGTACATGTGTAGAATTTTGTGTTTTAGAAAAAGTAAGATGCTAAGAACATGTTTCAGCCCTTAAAAGAGCAGTGACTGTCCATATCAGCTTTGTAGCAGGAGCCCTAATAAATAACCTAATGAAGCATCTCAAGATCCTAGAGAAACAAGAAAACCCAAATTCAGGCTGGTTATAAGGAAGATGACGCCAAAGATAAGAGAAGAAATTAATGAAACTGATAGTAAAACTACACATAAAAGAACCAAGTGATTAGATGAGCTAGTTCTGTGAAAAAATTAACAAAATACACATACCTTGAGCCAGTCTTACCAAAAGAGGAGAGAGGCTACTAAGGTGCTGACAGCCAGTTATCAACTCATTTCCATACAGAAAGACACTATTAACTTCGGGGTGCTAAGAAACCAAGCTTTATATTTATATGAGCATATAAGAAGGTGCCACACATTTTCCCGTCCTAACAGACTTGTATCCAGGCATGGGGCACATGCCTGAAATCTCAATAGTCTAGAGGCTGAGATGGAAAGATTGCTGGGAATTCCAAGCCAGTCTGGGCTACATAGTAGTGAGTTCAAAATCTGATTCAACTATAGAGCAGCAGCTTGTCTCAGAAAAATAAAATAAACTTGTAGTGAAGACCCATAGTGACAGTAGTTCACAAACAGAATAACTCATGAGATGGATAAAAGCATCTACCCTGATTTTAGCGATTGTTCGGTACCTCAGATATTTGAGCAGTCAGAATAGACATAGGGGTCAGTGAGATGGCTCAGCGGTCTAGAGTACCTGCTTAGGCAAGCTTAGGCAACCAAAGGGTGATGCCAATAATCCCAAACCTCCATTCTTCTCTTAGGAAAGTACGTAAAATTACCCATCATGAATTTGTGGTACCTAACAAGTAATCATCATATTTATCATTAGGTCCAGAGAGTCTAAATATACATTGCCTTTCCCCATGTTTCTCCTTTCCTGTGCCATAATTTTATTTTAATCCTACTCTTCTCACTTAGTGTTAAATGTTAGTTTTTATTAAGGTATACTTTGTATATCATAAAATTCACCATTTTACTATATATGTCTAGTTTTTGCATATGAATAGATGAAAATAAACAAGTCTGTGCACCCATCAGCAATATTCCAAAATTTTTTATGGTCTCCTCAAAAAGTAACCCCATATGGGGCCTGGCGGGATGGCTCAGTGGTCCAAAGCGCCTGCTTGGGAAAGCTTGGGCAGCTTCAGGGACCGCGGTTCGATCCCCGGCACCACATGCCGCGCCAGCCCTGCTCTCGTGGTGGGCTGAGCCAGCCATAAAAATGAGTGAATAAACAAACAAAGGGTCTGAAACAAGAAAATAAATAAATAAATAAAAATTAAAAAAAAAAGTAACCCCATATTGGTTCACAGTTATTTCCCATTTTCCCCTTCTACCACCATGTCACAACCACTAATCTACTTTCTGTCTCTATGGATTTCCTGTTCTGGATATTTCACAAAATTGGAGTCATACAATTTGTGACCTTTTGTATTGGGAATATTTTGATTGCGAAGATTTTGAGAATCGTCCATATTTTAGCATGTGACCATACTTCCTTGCATTTGTGGTTACATAATATATGAAAATCTACAAGTTAGAAGATGTGTGGAAGTGTTATCTGAGCTGATTTAACTACTATATCCTTAAATATGAAGAAAAAATATTTTCATACCAACTCCTACAGTCACAGCTTACTATGTGTTTTATTGTTATTGAGTATTTTCTATGGAGTTTCTGGGACAAAATAGTGTTTGGGAAATAGTTTATATATTCTGTGAAGCATATCAAATCAATCATAATAGGAAATAAAACAGAACAACTTGATGGAAGGAACTTGCAGTTGAAAAATCTCTGTATTGGTGACTTGTCTGAACTCCAAGGAAGTTGATTCTGTTCTTCCTGCTAATCACTTAATGGCAGCTTTCTCTAATACTATCAGTGGGAGTGTATTCATTCACTAGCAGTCCCTCAGATAACCTTTTCAAAACAAAACAGACAATAGATTGGAATGTATGTCAGCACTTATAAAGATCTCATGTAAAAAACTACTATATCCACAGGTCTTTCTTCTGTGATAACACTGCTGATTATTTTGTGGCTTGCATCATTAGATGTAATCATTATCACTAGCACTATGACCACCACCACCATCATCCTAGACAGCATTTTCTTGATTATGCCACATTAGGCTCTGTTCTAAGTACTTTAAATATATATTTATGTTCTAAGTATATAGGTCTGTTAACAAAAATCCTGCAGCATGGTTTTTAAAACTGTATTTGCAGGGCTGGTAAGATAACTCAGTGGACTAAACACTTGCTTAGACAAGCATGTAAACTGGGGTTCAATCACCCACACCATGTGTTTCCCTTGCCCTGAGGAGCTTGAGCTGGTGACTGAGTCTGGGACTGGTGCTGCACCCCTGTGATTCCAGCACAGGGGAGGATGAAAACAGGAGGATCAGTACAAGTCCAAGCTGCCTAGTGAGACCTTGTACCAAATACATTAAAAAAGTTCCATCTATTTGCACATAACATAGAAAATACAGTAAGTGATAAAATATTTGCCGACCCATATTAAGCATAACTTGTGTATTAAAACTATTTCAAACTTTGAAAAAAATGTATTTTTATTCAATTTATAAAAATGATGTCTCTAATTTTCTGGCATTTCAGGTTATAGCTATTGAAGACAGTTATTTCTAATGTTTGAGGTGTTTTAAAAAATAATTTCTCTTATTCAAAAGTATTTGCATGTACTTTGAGGTTGCTATGATAACTTCTCATTTCTGAATATTTTTTGGAATTCATCAATGGTTGCTATATTGTATAATGTTATCACCAAATTAGTTATTTATTTTATCAGATACCAACCTACAAAATTTGGTTAAAAGAAAGCAAAACAACACAAAATTTTATAAGAAATGGAAAAGAAAAATATAAGAATACAAAGAAAAATTTTAAGCATTAACTGCTATTTTCAAAAGACCAGAAAAAAACAGCAATACTATTATCCCAATTATCTTGCATATACATTTTCCCTTGTTTCTTTTGTCGTTTTCCTCATCCTATGCCGTAGTTTTTTCTTCCCACTGAACAAATTATTTTCCTTTCACTGTATTTATTTTGTACTTCTCAGATTTTATTTATTTTTTCAGGTTCTCACACTAGTGAGACAATATGATGTTTGCACATATGCGTCTGATTTATTTCACTTACCAATACAGTCTCTGCTTGCATGCATTTATCTACAAAAGCCTTGAATTAACGTTCTTAATAGCTGAGTAATACGCCATTGTGTAAAATCTTTTTTTATCCATTCTGTAGTTGATGGGACATAATTGAATATTTATATAATTTTCAAAATCTGTAAATTATGTAAAGGGCTTCATTTAATTGTGTTTCTATCTATAGGAAGCAGTAAAAGAAAATAATAAGAGAAAAGAAATGGAAGAGAAGACTAGGAGGGCAAAACTTGCAAAAGAGAAAGCTGAACAGGAAAAGTTGGAACGTCAGAAGAAAAAGAAGCAACTCATTGATATAAACAAAGGTATGACAGTATTTTCAATTGTTTTCAAATATTCATGAAGTACAAAACAAGTTCAATTATTTTTGTATCATAAAGTAAATCATTATTTTTGTTGAGAATTCTTAATTTCATTATTTGTATACGATTTCTCTCATAATGCTATGTCTTGATATTTTTATCATTGTACCCTGAGCACTCAGGAATTTTGATAATCAGTGTACCACGCCAGAGATTTGAAATCACCTTTTTCTTATTTACTTCACCATAGTACATTATAGTATAGTGGAAGCAGAAGTAACGGAAGAAAAGAGTGGTATGAAAGTGAAAGAACGGTACAGGGTTGAGATTTAGATCTTAATTTCCCTTTGTAAGACACACATCTATTGACAGTGCAGTAACTGCAGGATGGGGACTTGAACCTTTTAGCTTATACTATGGATTGACAGCACTATTGCAAGTTGATCAAAAAACACAGGATCTTCCTCAGTTGTAAGTTTTAGTCCAATATGCTATTCCATCTACGTTAGTATAACATAAGCTCTTTTCTAGGTTACCAAGGGTGACTGTATATAATAAATGGGCTTCTTTCTCTGGTGCAGTTTATAAAGGAAGGAAGGCAAGGAAGGTTCCTAGGTACCCACACTATGAAACCTTTAGAGGGAAAAGGCATTGTTCTTCCCACCTGAGGGTTAGAAAATTTAAAAACCAAACACAATTTCAAGAAGACACAAGGTAGTACACTTAATATTCGACCGTTTATCACTGAAAATTCCCTATAATACTGATCGTATTTTAAAAATACTAGCCATATACCAATCACTAATTTGCATGTTTCAAGCATTCTTACATCACTATGGGAAAGCCAGACAAAGAAATTAGGAATTTCCCCAGCATCATAGAAATAGGAAGCACATACAGTAAGCTAAAATACAACTAATCTGGTATAGAAACTTTATGCTGATCCTTGCCACTGTCATAAATAACAATTTTCCTATAACATTTACTATTTACCAAGAAGTATTTTAGGATTTTGACATTTCTAAATCTATTTAATCCTACTAAAACCCACTTAAGAAACTACTACTGCATCATTTTAAAATGATACAACTAAGACAAGGAGAAGTTAAATAACTTGCTCAAGTTCATAAATTTGTCAAAAAATTTAGAGTTCAGATTCAAGCTCAGGCAGTCTGTGACCAGAGTTAATTATTAATTATTATGAGTTCTAAACTATACTAAATTATTATTAATCGTTATTATATATTCAACAATAGTGCTGAATATCAAATCCTCTGAGATGATTCTTATATCATTAACTTTACTCTTCATATTTTAAACAAGCATAAAATGTTTCAGAACTTTAGTAGGTTAAAGCTGGGCATGGTGCTGTTTTCCTATAATCCCATCAGTTGCAGGCTGAGGCAGGAGAATTGCTGTGCGTTTAAGACCAGAATGGAATAAATAAGACCTTTTATAAAAATAAAGAACCCTAAACAAACAAGAACCTAAAATCCCGCAAGTCAGAAATGGGACATAGCTTATTTCTCCACTAGTTAATGTTTACAAAGTAGAAATTACTATACTCGAGTTTGTCCCAAGCATTATTTTCATAACAACAGAAAAAGTGGATTGAAATTGGCAGGGCCCAAAACCAGAGCATATTCTGAAGATATTATAACCTGCCTAGAGTTAATGAAGGCTTGAACTGACCACTGAGAATAAAGTTAGAAAATGGAGCTGTGAGTTCAAGAAACAAGAGCAGTAACCTATGTATCTCAGTTCTCTCTGATCGAATTCTGAGAACAGATTTTAAAAACCAAACACCAATCAATGAGCAATGCACAAATTAGTATTCTAAATCTCCCCAAACTTTGGCTAAATTTAAAACACTTAAATTCTCATACCTGTTTCATTTAATTTAATGTAAGGTCATACATACTAATTTCTATAAAACTCCACAGTTTGCTCATAAAAGCCTGAGAGTTACAAAACAACAAAAAAAAAATCCTAAAGGTATTTTGCTTTTGAACATCCCCTCATGATCTTGCCCCCACCCCCAGTTTACAGTTTGAGACATTCTGGTATAAACAGGACAAGGAACAAGCAGTTAGAAATTGACTCTGTCCAGTATTGTATGAAGAACATAATCTTTCTTCCATACCACACCAATGCCTACTCCCACCTAAGTATTTATTAGCCTTTCTCTCTTTCCATAAAATACAAATATAATAGGAAAGGAAAGAAGGAAATAGACCCATTGTAGATGTGTATAATATTGCATCTTCTTTCTTTCCTTCCTTTTTTCCTTCCTTCCTTCCTTCCTTTCTTCCTTTCTTTCTTTCTTTCTTTCTTTCTTTCTTTCTTTCTTTCTTTCTTTCTTTCTTTCTTTCTTTCTTTCTTTCTTTCTTTCATTACTGAGGATTAAGCTCAGTGCCCTGCACTGGCCAGACAAGTACCAAGTACTTATTCTACTGAGCTAAATCCTTGGCCCAGCTATCTCCCCAGACATAATATTGTATTTTCATTTGCCTAGATTTGGTTAATTGTTCCCCCTAGCATCATGAAAACCACATGATAAATATGAAAATACATTTTTGTGCATATGCTCAGCTGGGTGATTTGAACATGGAAATCATATTTTAATATTGTTTGTTGTTACCAAAGCTCTATTTACAGATCAATAAATTGATAAACATCAATGTTACTTTCTTGATTTGTGGCCTGTGTGTTGTAAATATATATTATTATTATCTATTGTAATGCTGATTTTTACTTTTAGTATAGAGGTATTAGTACTTTATGTTTCTGAAAGTGTTCCTTCTAAGATTAGAAATGTGTAGTCTAAATGAAGAAGATGGAAAAAAATGCATGAAGAAGATGGGAAGATGCCAAAAAATTAAGAAGACTAGGGATGGATGTCAAGATAAAGCCCAGTGTTCACTTCTCAGTAATTTAGGGGAGATGTTCTTGCCTAAGTGGAAATTAAAACTTCAGGCATTGTGAGAGCTGGTGGAAACACAGTGGAGACATATAATGTATGATCTATACAAGGAGTTATGATAGCCTATAAGAGACATGGGTGATGTGTATTCAGATCATGACTTTGAGAACTTTATATGTGTGAAGTAAAATGGTGTGATCTTTCTGGTAAAAGAGAGATACTGTAGAATTTTTGACTGCCTTTGTGGTGTATGTTATATAGAGTTTAGGGGCATTACATGCATCTTTGACTAAGGATACATAATAAAGGAACCAAAGAATTTTACCTGTAATCAAAGTATTAAATAAAAAGTCCCTTCAGTAAAGTAACTCACAATGAAAATTCCATTCTTAAATTATACACATATGTGATATCATACTATGCCCCATAAACATATACAATGATTCTTCGCTAAAACTTTAAAACTGGTTAAAGACATACAAATGCTAACTAGTCTTATTTTTATTACGTAGAGCATTTATGAATTGGAGTATAATGCTAATAACTCATTTTTTAAATGTGTTAAGCATACTATAGAAAGCATGCTTTCTATAGTTTCTTCTTTATGTCTTTTTAGCAACATGACAACCCTCTACCTTATTTTTAAAGCTTCCAGCAAGTTCATATAACTATTAAGTAACAAGAGTAGGATGCATTTATCTGCCATTCAAAATTATATACATTTTATCACAGAAAATTATATTATTATTTAATTATTCAGAAGAATACTAGAAGAAAGCAAACAAAAAGTTTCTTAACTCTGGATATGATCAAGCGTGCTCAGAATTAAGTAAAGATGTATTGAAAAGCGAACAGCTATTGAACTGTCTTTTAAAATAAATCTTAAAATACCACATGTCTCAAATCTCTATTCTAAACGATTTGGAGATCAGAAGGCAAAAGCTATGATAAGAAACAGTGTTTTTAATTATACATGAAAAAATAAAAGATTATATGTTCAAGAGATGGTCATTTTGTGAACATGATTAAAGATTATTGTGTTTAAAGAGTGAAAATCCGTATTAGCTATGCCACCTAGCTTTATGACCTGATTCTCTTCCATTAGCTCTTCATACCTCAGTATCCTCATCTGTATTATATGACAATGATACTAAAATATTATAGTTTTAATGAAAATTAAAGAAGATACTTCAGTATAATACATATGACAAGGGCCTAGAATGCACTGCTGATAATTCTGGTTATCATTTTATGTAAAGTCTACAATTTAGAACAATCTCAAGAAATAATCCCCACACTGAAGAACTTTTCAGTTTTGTTACAGAGATTAAATAAAACTGAGATGATAAGAGAGTAAACTGTATACTGATATGAAATAGAGATAGATCTTTAAAATTATTTTAAGAGAAAAACAATTAGTCTGGTCAAATGACATAGAAGTTCCTAGAGAAGGCTAGTTTTAGTCTGTGAACATATCAGTTATATTTGATCTAAAAGATGGGAGTTGTCTTTGGTTGAACAAAGACAAAACTGTTCATATAAAAGGAAGAGGATCAACAACAGTGCCTATCAGCTGTAAGGAGGCAGGCCTTAGGGAGACTAGATTTAGTGGGCCAGGGTAAATAAATTGAAACAAGGTGATGAGTCTTAAATTTAAGGCCTGGGTCCACAGTTTACTAGCCATAAAAATCTCTGCTAAGGTATTGCATATTTCTGTACAGAAATTTCTTCATCTATAAAATGGAACAATATTAAATCCTGTGTTGTTACTGTGAGGGCTCTATGAAATAACCATGAAAATGTCAGAGGTAATTATATCCTAGTCTCTTTATCAATTGTATATGGATACCTTTTGGCTATTGCTAGTTTCTGAGAGTTAAATGTTTAGTGAATATTTTCTATTACTGTTGCAATTAGAGAACATTTGAGTAGGAAAAGTGTCCTAAAGGTAGAATAGAGTCAGTCAGTGAAATGACTTCCTAAATGTACAATAGAGTCAGTCAGTGAAATGACCTCAAACTGTGACAAGGAAGGTGCAGCATGAAGAGCCAGGAAACCTAAGGTTAATGGATGAATCAGCCCTAGGAGTACTGAGGCAGGAAGCCAGAAGCACAAGAAAGAAGAGGTGGCTGCAAGGAGAGTATAGCTGGAAAAGAACATGGAAAGGCAAAGCAAGAGGAGTCAACTCATCTGTGACTCTCTTCAAAGGATATGAAAACTGTAGCAGTTTAAGAAGGTAGTAAGAGAAAGAAAAAAAAATTCAAACAATGGAAAGAAAGCCAGTGGAAGTTGCAGGCAAGAGATTCATGGGAGGGCAAAAGATTTCTTTCTCTCTCTTTTCTTTTACTGTATGTGTGCCAAAGAAAATACTGCTTTTCTTTTTAAGAACAGCAGAGTTTTACCAGTAGATAACTATATATCATGTCTTTTGGCATATTAGATTATTTCATTCATCAAACCAACATTTATTGCACCATTTCCCAAATAATTATAATTAGAACATGCACAGTAATACACTATTTATTTAAATGTGGAATGGAGAGAGCAAATTTTAATTTAAATACATCAAATATTATGCTAAATCAGTAAATGTGCTCCGAAATGTGTGCACACAGTATACAAACTATTCTACTACTTAGTATAATCTTTATTTTACAAACTAGTTATATTAGCATAGATTATAATTAACTTAGGGACTATTAAAAAGATTAATTAATTCTGTAGGTAATAAAGTTAATCAAATATTTGTAAATAAATCTCTTTCCATGCTTAGGGAGATGGTCAAATTAACTCCAAAGATTTGGAGAAGAAAGCAATAGGAGAAATGTATAAAATGAATGTGTTGAATTGCAAACTGCAAGTGTGATTCCTAGCAAGTATCACTGAATCAGGCACAATTTTGCTCCTGTTCATATAAGATTATATGGAAATCACAATTGCCCACTTTCATCTAGTCTGATGAAAAACTATGAGCTTCCTCAGTCATTGTTTGGGGAGTAGATTAGCAAATTTTAAGGCATAAACCTGAACATTTAAATTCTGTCAGATGAAGTACATAACAATTTTGTATTTCTCAGTTTTCCATGATTTAAAATAATTGTAACTTGTAAGGGAATAAAGACATTTCACGTTACATTGTTTTGATCTGAATACATCAAAATTATGTTTCCTGATAGCATCTACAGACATAAAATTACTATGACAGAAATTATAGGTTCACTAACCCACAAAGTATATAAATTCATGCAAGAATTATTTTCAACACCTCTGATAGTATATATTGGCATTCTAGCATATTTTACAAATGCTGATGAAGAGTTTATACATGCTAATACAAACTCATTAAAATTTTATATTTGTATAAAAATATATGTTCGGACCTGGAAGAAAATCACTGACCCTTGTAACGCCTTATGTAAAAAGAGAAAAAAATGTTTTGTTGATACTTGGCTTATTTAAATTACTTTACCACTTATATTAGCAAGCATTACAAGAAATCTGTGTTCATTCAGAATCAGAGCATTTTTATTTTGTCTTACAGATTTATTTTTTCTAGAGAGCTGGCGTTTATTTTTTCAAAACAAATTCAGTCTTGTAAAGCTTTGAACAAATTCACTTTTAGTACACTTAGGTGTTTAGCATAAGCTGGGGACTATTATTTAGTGAAAGATTGTAGGTTCATTTTAAGGAAATACCATGACTTATTGTTATTCCTGCACTAAGCAGTTATTGAATTTACAAATTTAAGCACTGGCTTAATATAGTGAGGTACAATGAGGAGAGGAACTGTTCTAAATGCTATCAACATTAAATAGTTAAATTGTAGTCTTTTGACCCCTGGTGCAGTTGCCCTGTCATCTTATCTCTCATGATAGGTATAGCCTACAAGTGAAATGAGTTTAATTTAGTTTTTCTTGAATAAAAATAAACTTGAATTCAAGTCCTGACCATGCCCTCTACACAATATTCTTAGGCAAGTCACTTGACATCACTGATTCTCAGCTTCCTCAGCCACAGAAGAGGAAAAGAAATGGTACCTATCTTGTAAGATTTTCATAAGAGCCAAGTGAAAGGATACGTGCAAATCTCTTGGCACTTGCCTAGCATATCGTTAGCATTTAATAAGTATTTAATGTTGATACCATTTAGTGCTAATAGATATTTAAGTGAATATGTCCAGAGAAACTATTGATGGCAGTAATCATTTCAATAAAATCTTGACTAGCCTAAGGGAAGAATTGTTTTGATTAATCTGATTTTATAATTATACAAGAGGCCATTTTTGCATCAGTCTTTATCATCTGTAATCCTTTTTTAATTCTATTAGTGTATATCCATCTTTACAGCCTCAAAACCCCCTCCTCATACTTTCTTTTTCTGAGAAATGATCTTTATATATAGTATAGGCCAAGTCCCTAAAATATTTCTCCCTCTCTCACTCATTTTCTCATTTTCTCTCTCTCTCTCTCTCTCTCTCTCTCTCTCTCTCTCTCTCTCTCTCTCTCTCTCTCTCTCTCTCTCTCTCTCTCTTTCTCTCTGTCTTTTTGAGACAGGGTCTCACTCTGCTGTTCAGGCTAGTCTTGAGCTCAGTTTTGTAGCTCAGGCTGGTCTAAAACTCTCACTGATCCTCCTGCCTCAGCCTCCCAAGTGTTGGGATTACAGAGGTGTGCCACACCCAGCCCCTATAGTATTTCTGTTTCTACATTTTACATTGTTGAAAGAGTGCTGCATGTGATACTTAAATATAATTTTGAACATAGGGCCAGCACACATTATATATTTATTGGAAGATCACTGGGTTTTGTTATAGTTCCTTGGCCATTATTCAGGGCATCAACAATCAGCATACACTGATATCTGATAATATACTTATTCTATACCATTTCCAGAGTATGTTTTGGGTTAATCGAAGTTTCTAATTTTTTTTTTCCTACAGCCTATTTCAGCTACTTATCACCAGTTACTGTCTTCTGACCTGATTCTAAAATAATTACTTTTTGGCATCAGTACACAGGAAATAACTTCTAAACTCTCATTCTATCTATCTTACTAATAAAATAAATCTTGACAAGAACTGAAAATATTATTTTAAAATGCGAAGACAAATATAAATATATAAAACAAAATTGATACTTCATTTAAGTCTTTTTAAGAGTTCTTGCAGTCTAAATTAAAAACAGATCTTCAAAAAGTGTAAAAGTTGTCGTCAGTGTGCTGAGCATTAAGCAAGATTTCATCAGTTTCTGCAGTGTGTGCTTCCAGCTACATATGCCTTATGCAGCTGCGTTATGAATAAATCCATGCAAATTTTGGAACAAGTAGGTGAAAACAATAAAATAAACTGCATTAGAAATGACCAAGGGGATAGAGAGGTAGCTCAGTAGAATAAGTGCTTGCTTGGCTAGTGCAAGGTCCTGATTTCAATCCCTGGTACTGCTAAAAAAAAAAAAAATCCAAACCCATTATAGGTGGCCTAGTTATTTATTACAAGCATGCCTTGGTTCTTTATTTTAATATTCTAATTATTACTGCAGCCAGGCATGGTGGCGCACGCTTGTAATCCCAGCACTCGGGAGGCTGAGGCAGGAGGATCGGTGCAAATTCGAGACCAGCCTGGGCTACAAAAGTGAGTTCAAGGCCAGCCAGAACTGCATACTGAGACCCTGTCTCAAAAAGACAAAAAAAATAATAATTATTATTACTGCAGAAAAATGTCAAATGAATAACACCTATTTTATACTAACATAGGAATTTGGCTTTGTTCTCAGCCAAATGCATTTAGATTCATGTCAGTAATAATGCCTAACAGATTCATAGAACTGACAGTCTCCACTGAACCCAACAGAATCTCTAACAATTTTTTAAAAATTATATTTGTTCAACTTATGTAGAATCTTGTAGCCAGTGGACTGTTGCAGAATAAGAATAAATATATTTTTGCAGTAAATGTACAAAAGGTTTAGTGGGAATTGAATGGCTTCAGTGCTTTTATCAAAATTTAAACTACAAGTATTTATTGAGTGCTTTCAGGGTAGTGACTAGTGTTGCACACTCTAATCATATTATCATTGTCTAATACAGTGGTTCTCAACCTTTCTAATGCTGTGACCACGCAATACAGTTCCCCATGTTGTGGTGACCCCAAATCAAAAAAAAAATAATTTTGGTGGCTACTTCAAAACTGTAATTTTGCTACAGTTATGATTCTGAATGTCTTTAGGCGACCCCTGTGTTTTGGTCATTTGACCCCTACCAGGGTCACAACCCACAGGTTGAGAACCGCTGGAAGATGTGTAATATTATCATTGTTTTTCTTACTGTCATTATGTGCCTCTTTTATAACGAATAATGACCTTTGCTGCATTAGATGCCACATATAAACGTATGCTCATACCCATTCACAATAGGGATATGTACAGTACATAATAGAAATTTAATATTTTCCCATTATGTATACTTATTTATCTTAAAATTTTTTGTTTACTCTTTTTGAATAGGCAATCCACTGTTATAATTGTCACACAAGGACAATATACAAACTATCTTCACTAGTTAGTGAGAAAGAAAATATTGCTTATTTAAAGAAACTATACCTTTGTTATATGATGTTAGAAAATATTAAAAATGAAGTTTAGAATTTCTGTTATCTAAATCAACTTTAGATTTTATGGGATGTTTTATAATAACTGAGAAGATAATAATATGAATCACTTGGGAATCAAAAAGTAATTTTCTTTTCAAATGTGCAACTAACTATGGATGGCATAATAATTTTATTTATTTGCACCAATATGCAATGTAATTTAAAGTGTCTTCCCTTTGTTAGAGTAGAAATTTTGGAACTCCTGAATTTGATTTAACTGCACATATTTGTTCGACACTGAATGAGGTTGCATACTAATTATTTGAAGCATTATTAAATGGGATAGAACTTAGACATAGACCTATTGAGGATCAGACCTGGACCAGGAGGAGCTTTTCAGACTTGAGTAGTTCAGTGGTCTAAAATTATTCCATTCTCTAAACATGATATCCCAAGTTAAATTGTGCTATAATCTGAAAGTATGAATATATTGTTTTGTTCTGATCTTTTTTTTTGTGAGGAGAAATAGGAATTGAAACACTAACTTCTGACTGAGCTACATCCTTATGCATTCATTCATTCACTCATTTATTCATTCATTTCTTTATAACTTTGAGACAGTCTTGCTAAATTAAACTGGCTATGTTTGAGCGTGTGTTCCTCCTGCCTCAGCTTGCTGGGTTATTGGGTTCACAGACATGCCTCACCATACCTGGGTGATTTTCACATTTATATAACAAATATTTTGTTCGATTTTAAGCTAATAATTTTATGCAGTTATGTTCAAAGCTTAAATTTTCCAAGTTCCCTGTTTATCTCAATGGTATCTTACACATTCTTAGTTGAGCGGCTACCTTGTCTGATTTTCTAAAACTATATTTCTGTAAAAAGGAAAATGAGTTCCCTGTAGTCCTCTTTTGTCAAAAACCCTTTTCACTTGCTTTCTTTTGCCAATTGAACCTTTTTTTGAAATGCTTCAGTAGGGAGAACTTGCCTAGCCTTTGCTAGACAGGACTAGCTGTAGGTACATTTAAACAATCCAACTTGAAAAGGGGATTTCTCTCATTTTATTTGAAAACAATTGAAAATGAAAGGTGTGTGTCTCTGGACAGAGTGGTTAACCGACCTTATTCTACTGAACTTTGGTATGGTTTATGAAACTTCCTCCCCTTTATCTTCCCCAGTGTTTGAAACAGAAGCTTTATTTGTTTAAGGCAACTGGTTCTGAGTCAGAGCTCAATCCTGTGTAAGGAGAATCTATTATATGGTTAGGTCTCATTATACTGTTCTTTTCATCTCTTTTTCTTTGCCTAAAGAATCAATGCAGATTCCTTGTAAGGGCTTTGTGTTCATATTTTAGGAGGAAATCAGGACCAAGCTTTAGAGATGGACTACAGTTACATTTAGTTTCAAATGTAACCACATTCCATCCCCCACAGTACATACAGACTTTACTTTTAAATAATCCTGTAAACTACTGCGACCAAAGCACATCGAAAATACCCCTTTTCACGTGTGACCATGACAATCTTGAAACCACCACAAGGTACTTCATCTCTTTTAAAGGGTGGAAATAATGGTCCCAGCAGTTTTGAGGCATCTTCCCTCAGCCAGCTCTCATTTTAAGACCCCAGAAGAGTCAAGTAAGTGTTTCTAGAAGAAAATGTGTTGGTTTTTCATTTTATAGCACAGATAATTGCAACCTTAAGATATAATATTCTGTACCCTAAACTTTAGAGACACCGTAACTAAAGACTAATTGGTGTTTAAATGATAAAGTCAAATGAAGTCTGTATTATTAGAAACCATCTCAAAAATGCATTCAGATAGTAGGATTTCTTAAAGAAAACAATGCATTCAAATGGAACGTGGGATCCTATGTCATTTATTTTTTCTTATTTTGTTCCGTTGAGAGGAGGAGGAGTTGGGAGAATGAGAAAAAAAAACAAGATGAAAAGGAAAAGAAGACAATATGTTGTACTGCTGATTTCTACTGGACTTTTGTAAGGGACAGTTAATGATTTTTTTTTTCTTTTTAATGTTTGACCAATTTTACATGCTTATATCTGGTAATCTCAACAAGTAATTTGGAGACAACAATATACAATATAAAAACTATTGCTGAATTTCTGTTTTTGTTTTTTTATTTATTTTTTATTTTTGTACTTTGGGGAAGCGTCTACAGCATATTCAGGGTCTCAGTACTAGAATGGACTTGTAGTGATCCGCCTATTTACAGCCTCCCAAGAGCTGTGATTTCAGGCATGTGCCACCAAGCCCAGTCTCAAATGTCATCTTATTGCACCCTGTGGTCTGGGGCCAGCATGGCCAGCCCAGGGGTCAAGCCCCCAACCCCTGACCCTGCTTACAGATGCTTTAATCCACTGAGCTATTTGGCTGGGCTTCCATTGGTGAATTTCTGTCATTTTATTAACCAAAATTCTGTATCAATTCTAATGTTTTTTTCTTTTTTTTACTATCTCTATTCTCTGTGAAAAACAAAAAAATGCTTCTTTAAAAAAAAAAGGAAGAAAAGAAATTAGCTGCTTGTCTCACAAAGGAAAAAAAAAAGGAAACCTTTCTGTGGAATTTGAACATGTGCAATTTAACTTTCTTATCCTTTAGTTCACCAAATATAGGCATTCTTTTCTTTCTTTCTTTTTTTTTTTTTTTTTTTTTTTTTTTTTTTTTTTTTTTTTTAATATTAAAAAATCTTTTTTTAAAAAAAAAAAGAAAAAAAAAAATTATACAATAAATTAAAAAAAAAAAAAAAAAAAGAAACCTTTAAGGTAAAAAAAAAAATAGGGAATTTAATTTTTTTAATTTTTAGTTTACCTAATATTTGCATTTTTTTTTTTCTTTTTTTTTTTTTTTTTTTTTTTTTTTTGTTTTTTTGAGAC